>JAKCPI010031398.1:0-60962 GCA_023213315.1 Euborellia annulipes | reverse complement strand
TTCCAATCGAAAGACTCTCTCTCTAAAATTAGTTAAAATATTATTATACTCATTAAAGCCTTGAGAGGAGAGAATATCAGTATTTTTAAAGTTAGTGTTATTGTAAATATGCGTTGGAATTAAGCCCATTTTTTTAATTTCAATAAGATAGAAAATTCTATTCTTTATCCTCGCCAATTTATAATTAAGCTTAATATATTCTTTTATATCTAATAAAGTTCTATGTCCATAGTTAAAATTCACGTAATTCAAGAAACCTGTCTCGATGTTAGGGCGCTCCATGCTGTGTTTAATCTTCCAGATGTTGGTAGTAAGAAAAGATTCTTCTTAGTAGATGTAGAAAAAAGTAGATTTATAGCTGGATAAAAGTTGTTAAAGTGTATCAGGATGAAGAAAGAGAAGCAGCTAGTATTATTTCGTTTATTTCATACCCATTAGGCTGACGTTTCGGTCTCGGTCGAGACCATCTTCAGAGCTATAACATAGCAAGGATGAGGATAAATTTCAAAATTACAATTTCCTTTCAACATATAGATAATTCTTGACTAATAATATGTAATACAAGAGATGTAAAAATATATATATATACCTTATGGGCTGTCAATATGAGATAAATAATAGACTCAATTATATAATTCATACCAATAAAGTTATTACTTAAGTATATAAATGTAAATCAATATACAAAGGTTTAAAACAATTGAGTATATTCATAGAAGAGTAACAGTCTTACAGTCTTATGGTGCGATCAATCGACGATAGGTAATTAGCAGAAGGAGCAACTCGCAGCTAATATATAAAGTAGTACACCCTCCACGCATATCGGTGACGTAGCAGAGTATAATATACACATATTAACGCTTTAAAATGTTCCTATAAAGGAAGATAGTGGATTTAAAATCAGTTTTAAAGTTCACTGTATTGTTTATAAAAATATGTATAGCCTCCAGAGTCAGCCTTTTGTAGTAATTTTCTTCATACCCTAGGATTTTTACATCATCAAAGTTGAAATTATGATTTTTATCTATAGCGTGTTCTGCCAATGCAACGCTGGTCTCTTTGTTTTTGATATTGCCCCTGTGCTGCGACAGACGACTGCTTAAATATTGTCGAGTTTGACCTACATAGCATAAATTGCAGTCACTGCACGGGACTTTATATACAACCCCAGAGTTTTTTAGAAGGGGAGTGGGGTCCTTGTTGTTAAATAGGAAACTCATGGTGTTTGTCGGTTTGAATGAGATTATAATGTCATCACTTACACGGTTTATCAGTTTTTTGATCTTCTCTGAGAGCCCTGGCGTGTAGGTGAGACTTATATAAGTTTTTACATCCTTAGCTGCGGGGGTGTTAGTACCACTACTCAAATTAGTACCCAAAGACACTGGGATGGGCACAGGTTTATTTTTATAAAAATATATTTTAAATATTTTATCAATGAAGTGTCTTAATTTAAAAAATTTTTATTTATTATAATTTCTATTTGTCGACGTTTCGGACTCCAATCAGGACCTTCATCAGGACAAATTTTGTCAATTATACACGATTTTAGATATTTTAATATTCATTGCAATTAAAAATATACAATTTCTTTTTGACTTTGATATGTACAAAAATATTATCATATATTTGCTACTCGGTGGTCTCCGATGATGAAGGTCGTGATTGGCGACCGAAACGTCAGCAAATAGTTATTTAATCTCCTGGCTGCAAAGTTCCTGCGAATCTTGATAATATCAGTACTTGCTGCTATAGTTTCATCCCTACGTATATACACAAAAAATTTGGTGTGATTGAACCCACTGCTAAATTCTGGATTGTCATGAATTTTATTTTGAGAATTTCGGTCCCTTAATCGTGTCTTCAATAAGGGGGACATAGCTCATTTAGAAATTACAAACGAATGATGGAATTATAGGTTTGAAGCTGAACGCATCACTCTCTTCAAATCTGTATGCTTGGTTATCTAACCTGCAGGCGCGCTGCACTCTTTAAACGAATCGATACACAATCAAACCTGAAGTAATGTTTAACGTCAAAATATATCCAACTCCTTGTCCTTTTTTTTTTTTTTTTTTGAGATGCCAAAAAAATGAAACAAAGAAATTTTAAGACAATTGATTTGCCGCTGTCAGCGATAAATAATAATGTTAATAAGAGTTGGACGGTGCTGCCACATGCCGGCTCTTTGCTCAACTAAATAGCCTACACAAAAACATGAACCTTCCACAGCGTGACATACAAGTTGCAATTGTTGATCTTATTATATGATCTAAATTGGGAAAATTCATTTTATTATTTTCTCTTGCTTATTTGGACCCTGTTATGCATTAGTGTGTCAAGCGCCAAAAAAAATTCAAAATTGAGTTAAGCACGGAATATTGTTTCAAATGCTATAATTAATAATATTTTTACTTTCTCTTACCTATGTATATATGTAATATATATAGAGAGAGAAAGTATTGGATTCATTTCAAAAATTCGATGTCGAGATTTTGATGGATCTTCACGTTTTGAGGTCCCCTGAATCCAAAAAAGTGGTTTTCGCGACATGGTCTGTCTGTGTGTGGGTGGGTGGGTGGGTGGGTGTGTGTGTGTGTGTCTGTGAACAAACTATCTCAAGAACGAAAAGAGCCAGGAGGTTGAAATTTTATATTTAAGTTAGGTACCCTCCTGGCACGTGACACGAAGCTTTTGAACAAAATCGGCCAAAGAGTACTAGTACTTTACTGATGCACTTTTTCAGTTTTTTTCGATTTTCTCAAAATTTGCTCCAACGATTTTTTTTTAAATTCAAAAATCAATTATTTTTTATATTCTCTTTAAAATGTATATTCTCATTTTGTGATTGAAATCTTCTGAAGACCACTTTACTCTTGTATTTCATAGGGAAGATAGGAGAAATGGTTGCCATGGTAACAAAATATAAATATTTTCCCATACTTATAAATTTTACATCTTGAAAATCGAAGGAACCGTACTGTCGGAAACTAAATACATGTCGACACAAAAAATCTGGTGTGACAAGCACAGTACACAACTTTCGATTACCAAAGGTAAGAGAAAGTTGTGTGCTGTGCGCCAGTCACACCAGATTTTTTATGAAATATGTCCTAAAAAAAAATTTATATTTAATATTACTTGCACAATTGACAAAAAAAAAAAAAAAAAATATATATATAATCTAATCAAAACAAAAAACTTTAATGTTATTTCTCGCAAATCTCGGTACCTGGTGCTTGACACATTAATGCGTAACAGGGTCCAGTATTGTGATAGTGTAAAAAATTTAATGTCGAGATTTTGATTGAAATATTCATTCTAAAATATTGTTGGTGTGTTATATTAAAACTCAACGATGTAAAGGGCTGAAAAGGTTTTATGTTTAAGTCTAGAAACCCCTTGACACGATATCCGAAGCTACTGAACAAAATCGGCCAAAGAGTACTATTAGTTTACTGATGTCCTTTTTCAGTTATTTTTAAATGCTTTTATTTAACTTACTCTATCAAAATCACCAACTTTGAGTCTTTGTTAAGGACACTTCCCGATGGGCTAGAGGTGTGAAATTTGATATTTAAGGGTCATTTTTGATGACGCAAATTGTGAGTTGGGTTTTACCAAAATAGACCAAACTAATGCGGTACTTTATTTCACGCATCCTGCCTTCTTTTTTTTAATACTCTATAATAAAAAAGACTAAAAAGTTGAAAATAAAAATATAATAAAAAAAAACTTTAAAAAAAAATGCTTTTATTTAAATTGAACTAAAAAGAGAGAAATAATTTAATTGTTCTTGTTAAAATTGTTGAATATTTATGACTTGAAATAAAAGCGTGGGGCGCTTGGAAGTGATTCCGAGGCTCTAAGTATATACAATTCCTTAAGCTATCAATGTGCGCCCCACGCTTTTATTTTAAGTCATAAATATTCAACAATTTTAACAAGAACAATTAAATTATTTATCTCTTTTTAGTTCAATTTAAATAAAAGCATTTTTTTTCGATTTTCTTAAAATTGGCTCTAACAGTTTTGATTAAAATTCATAAATCAATAATTTTTAAGATGCCTCGGAATCACTTCGAAACGCCCCACGCTTTTATTTTAAGTCATAAATGAGTTTTTCCAAAAATACGTTTTAATACCTTCCTAATAGGTTTATTATCAAATTAAAAATCTTAACTTTTATCATCTGCAATTAGCATTAATTCATTTTAACACCTCCTTGCCTTAAATTGATATTCTGTAAGCAAAAACCCTAAAGCGTTAACACCTTAGGTCAATAGTGTTAAAAATGAGTCATGTCCAGAGAATGCCTTTAATATTTTAACGCCGTGTTTAGTGCATAAAAATGACATCTTTAACCTAAAAAAGTAAGGTTATGATTTTGATAGCTTTGAGATAAAAGCTACATGTTAAAATCTTGTTTGGAGAATAGCATTTTTTAACCCTGATGTTATTAGTTTACTTTTTTTATTAAATTTTAACGTCTCTTTTTAGAGAATAGACTTGTAAGTGAGCCTACTTAGGATTAAAAATACCCTTTAAAAAGTATATCAGTAAAATCTTTCTTGAAAATTGTTTGAAGTGCACTTTGATGGTGTATTTCAGTTTTTTTCAAATTCATTTTCCGACTCTTCCTTCCATCGAGCGAATGTTAAATCCCCATATGGGGATTTGCATGTTAATTTCGATTCAAAATGGGATCCCCCTTAACTTTTCACACAGTTTAAAAAATTCTTTCCAATTCTTATGAAATTTTGTATTTATGTAGGATTCTTTATTGAGTATAAAATATAATCAGGTCTATTCTCTAAAAACAGGCGTTAAAATTTAAAATAAACAAATGGATGTTAAAAACTAATGTAAGCGTTAAAAAATACTATTCCCTGCCTCAGTAAACAAAACTTTAAAGCCAAAGCGTTAACATTTGGCAAATAGCGTTAAAAATTAATGCCTTTAATATTTTAACGTCGTGTTTAAAATAAAAATAACGTCTTTAGCCTAAAATTATGATTTTGATAGCTTTGAGATAAAAGCAACATGTTAACGTCGTTGTTAAAACTTTGTTTAGAGAATAGCATTTTTTTAACTCTTACATTACTTTTTAACACTCATTTGTTTATTTTAAATTTTAACGTCTGTTTTTAGAGAATAGACCTGAATATGAGTTTAATTTCAAGCAGTCAACATTTAAAATACACAGAGCTTATGGAAATTTTGTGGTCAAGTTAACTAAGGTGCTAAATATCTCAAAAAAATCTGGTGTGATAAGCACAGTAAACTTTCGATTACAAGTTGTGTGCTGTGCGATTAGTCTCACCCGATTTTTATAAATAAAAAATTTAATAGTCTTATTTATTTTTTTAAAGGCAAAAGACGATTATTTTTATTTAGAAGATCCTCTCTTTTAATTAAGATGGGATTCACAAATATGGAGGTTGTTGGCGCCACTCCTTATAGAGAGAACAGAAATAGCAGGGTGCTGCTGCTGGGGCATTGTCTTTAACTGCTCTCTGGCTATCCAAGGACAGGAATCCTCTCCAAGGACACTACAAACATAAATCTTTGGTTTTTTGCTCCTGAAAACAAATTATATAAAATAAAATTGGAACTTTTAAGGCCGAATAAGAGCGAGGTGTTACGCATGTTTTTCCCGATAAGATGGCGTAGAAAGTATGCCCAAATATCAAGTAATTCAAAAATTTCCCAAGAGATGTCAGAATGGTAGCTAATAATATTTAATGCATTTTCATTGATCTTTTAACAATAAATGTTATTATATATTATGTATCTTTTATAAAAGCATAAAAATATATAAATATAGGCCATTAGGGGATCGGCTGTTAGACTAGCCTGCCATCTATTGCAAGAATGCTGAACTAATTTGACAGTTGATTTTTAAATAAATCATCTAAGCTTATTTTAAAAATTTCTTTATTAATATGTGATTAATAATAACAATAAATTCATTTTTAAATTTAAAAAAAAAATTAAAGATTATTTGGACAGATTGTTTTTTTGTATTTGCTTGATAACAAAAAAATTAATTACGATAATTTTTTAATAAGTCATTAAACAAATTATAGCTCGATGTCCCATTAATCTCTTATGAATTTAATTCATTTAAAAAAAACCGCATCGAAAAATTCCTTATAATAGTCTAGATTTTTTTAAAGTACGTTTAGACGTCGCTCCTGAACCCCCTTAAGGGGTTCTTGCTCCACTTGATTTAATAAATTTGCGCATCCCCCTCCAACTTGCTTAGTTCCGCCCTCAACGGACCCTCGAATTTCTTTAATTTAACGTCTCAGTTTTTCATATTATTCGTTTCAGATAATAAAAGGATGGTCCCCTACCCCTAAAGTGAAATAATAATTCTCTATCTATTCAAAAAAAAAAAATCTGGTGTGACTGGCGCACAGCACACAACTTTCTCTTACCTTCGGTAATCGAAAGTTGTGTACTGTGCTTGTCACACCAGATTTTTTGTGTCAACATGTATTTAGTTCCCGGCAGTAGGGAATATTTGAATTCAGATGTAAAATTTATAAGTATGGGAAAATATTTATATTTTGTTACCATGGCAACCATTTCTCCTATCTTTCCTATGAAGCACAAGAGTAAAGTGTGCTTCAAACAATTTTGAGGGCAAAACAAGAATATACATTTGAAAGAGCATCTAAAAAATAATTGATTTTTGAATTTTAATCAAAATCGTTAGAGCGAATTTTGAGAAAATCGAAAAAAACTGAAAAAGTACATCAGTAAAGTACTAGTACTTTTTGGCCGATTTTGATTAAAAGCTTATTTTTCCGGTCCCGAGGGGTGTTTAACTTAAATATAAAATTTCAGCCTCCTAGCTCAATTCCTTCATGCTTAAAATTGAACACACACACACAGACACACAGACAGACACACAGACAGACAGACCATGTCGCGAAAACCACTTTTTTGGATTCAGGGGACCTCAAAACGTGAAGATCCATCAAAATCTCGACATCGAATTTTTGACATGAATCCAATACTTTCTCTCTATATATATATTACATATATACATAGGTAAGAGAAAGAAAAAATTGCTTGTAAATCCGTACAGTAGTTTCGGAGGCTATGTGTTATATTTAAAAAGACAAACTTTTTTTTTATAATTGTTATACGAATATAGAAGATATTTTTTGCGTTGTTCTGTTTGTCAAGTTTAGCAACTTATATTCTTTCGTCTTCTTGATTAAATTTTTCGTCTCTTCTTTACTAATTTGGCTTTCGGGGTTTTTTTTTCCTTTGAAGAAGAAAAATCCGTTTTTTTTTCAATGTCCTTGCAGGCGGATGGATGATATCGAATAGTTTTTTTCCTTGGACCTTTAAAAACGGTATAAAATTTCCTTCACATTGGTGTTGAGTGTCAGTGAATGAAGTTGCGAATGAATGACATCGCTATTTGTGAAATATGATCTCGCAAATCAACGCCCTTTTTCTTCTCTTGCCTGAATCCAAAAAGGTGGATTTCGCAACATGGTCTGTCTGTGTCTCTGTGAACAAAATATCTCAAGAATGGAAAGAGCTAGGAGGGTGAAATTTTAGATTTAAATTAGGCACCCCCATGGGACGTGACACGGAGCTTTTGAACAAAATCGGCCAAAGAGTACTAATACTTTACTGATGCAATTTTTCAGTTTTTTTTTATTTTCTCAAAATTCGCTCCAAAGATTTTGATTTAAATTCAAAAATCAATTATTTTTTAGATGCTCTTTAAAATGTATATTCTCATTTTGCTATTGAAATCTTCTGAAGACCACTTTAATTTGTTTAAAAGCTTATTAACGCGATTTCGGAAGGTGCTCAACTTAAATATAAAATTTCAACCCCCTAGCTCATTTCCTTCATGATCAAAAATGTCCATACAAAGACCAATTTGCGGGACCCACTTTTTTGGACTCAGGGGACCTCAGAACATGTATATCCATCAAAATCTCGATATTGATCTTTTGACATGATCGCAATACTTTCTCTCTATATATATATTTCATATATAGGGTAGGAGAAAGTAAAAATAAAATGGGAAAAACGTATGTGTATATACCGGTATATTATATAGAAATTCACAATTTCCAATGAATCTATTTGAAATTAAGTACACATATAGTACATGGACCAGGGAGTAACGCAGTAATAATTTGAATATTTTGGAAAATCAATTATAACTAAATTTCTTCAATATGGAAACACAAAATCGACAAGTTAGCTAGGAAATTAGAGAGGCAGGTAGATGCTCTGTGAAAGAGCTTTCTGGCTGACTATGGGATGAAGGCGGAGCTAAATCAGTCATAAATAGACCCTTTTGCCCTGTGCCCAGCCGGTAACCTCGCGCGAACTCAAGATAATAAGAACTATGGAGAGAGAGTGAATTCTATTCCTAATTTCACCCCTTATACCGAAATATTGGGTCTTAACTACCTCAAGTCATAATCAACTAGCTTATCTGAATGATAGCTAGAGTTAATTAGAACTAAGGCAACAGAATTCGGGATTAACGACAATTATGATGTTGTATTCCGGGTTAATGTCCGTTTCAAGATTTTCGGTATCCCGTCGGCGAGGTCATCTCGCAAGGTTGTAGCGGTGGCCCGGGCGTGGTCGTCGCCTATAAAATCTCCCCCCGTGTTTCAAATCCCATACTAGTCTCGTTTCCTTGCCCTTGACATCATGAAGGTACGTAAATCCCATTCGTTCTCGCTTACGGGGCTACGGGAGCGAAGTGGTTACTCATGTTTTTCCCGATGGCGTAGAAAGTATGCCCAAAAATCAAGTAATTCAAAAATTTGCCAAGAGATGTCGGGATGGTAGCTAATAATATTTAATGCATTTGTCATTGATCTTTTAACAATAAATGTTATTATATATTATGTATCTTTTATAAAAGCATAAAAATATATAAATATAGGCTATTAGGGGATCGGCTGTTAGACTAGCCTGCCATCTATTGCAAGAATGCTGAACTAATTTGGCAGTTGATTTTTAAATAAATCATCTAAGCTTATTTTAAAAATTTCTTAATTAATATGTGATTAATAATAACAATAAATTCATTTTTAAATTTAAAAAAAGAAATCTGGTGTGACTGGCGCACAGCACACAACTTTCTCTTACCTTCGGTAATCGAAAGTTGTGTACTGTGCTTGTCACACCAGATTTTTTGTGTCGACATGTATTTAGTTTCCGACAGTAGGGTACAATTGAATTCAAGATGTAAAATTTATAAGTATGGGAAAATATTTATATTTTGATACCATGGCAACCATTTCTCCTATCTTTTCTATGGAGTACAAGAGTAAAGTGGTCTTCAGAAGATTTCAATCACAAAATGAGAATATACATTTTATAGAGAATCTAAAAAATAATTGATTTTTGAATTTAAAAAAAAATCGTTGGAGCAAATTTTGAGAAAATCGAAAAAAACTGAAAAAGTGAATCAGTAAAGTGCTAGTACTTTTTGGTCGATTTTGTTCAAAAGCTTCGTGTCACGTCCCATGGGTGTGTCTAACTTAAATATAAAATTTCAACCTCCTAGCTCTTTTCGTTCTTGAGATATTTTGTTCACAGACACACAGACAGACAGACAGACCATGTCGCGAAAACCACTTTTTTGGATTCAGGGGACCTCAAAACGTGAAGATCCATCAAAATCTCGACATCGAATTTTTGACATGAATCCAATACTTTCTCTCTATATATATATTACATATATACATAGGTAAGAGAAAGTAAAATAAAGAATATTGGGACAGATTGTTTTTTTGTATTTGCTTGATAACAAAACAATTACGATAATTTTTTAATAAGTCATTAAACAAATTATAGCTCGATGTCCCAATAATCTCTTATGAATTTAATTCATTTAAAATAAATTCCTTATAATAGTCTAGTTTTTTTTAGACGTCGCTCCTGAACACCCTCTTTTTTTGTTTAGGCCGTCCTCGTCCTCGTTTGCGCTCTGGCGGTCGCCCAAGCGGGCGTTCTTGTCCGCACGCCATCTCTTGATAGCGCTGTGATCCAATCGGAACGTTTAGGTGGCAATTTCGCTTACAGCAGCGTCGAGGGTCATGCCTATGCACACATCTCTCCCGTTGTCCAAAATGTTGTCCAACCCGTTGGCGTCTCTTACACGGCTCATCACGTGCCCTACACGGCAATTACCACCCACCAAGTGGCCACCCCTGTGCTCGCTCGCACCGGCATCGCCGCCCCCTTCTACTATTAAATAAATTAAATATCTTCTTAAAATCGTTCTTTTATTTACTCCCCTCTGTGCTGATCCTGATCCTATTTTGACGTTTATAGCTCATTTTAGTAGCATTATTTATGGCTTATGAGATTTGAGAGAGACGCTGTCTTTAAAATAAATAAAAAATTAATATTACAAACGCATTCCAATTCAATTGGATTTAAATAAATGTTTTATTATGTAAAATAGCGACTTAAAGACTTACTTAAGAAGATAATTTATCTTGGCTCTCGTGTGTGGCGGAAATCAAATTCACAAAATATGGAGTGACTGGTCACACCAGATTTTTGGTGTCGAGATATATTTAGTTCCCGCTGATATTTTAGAATTCAAGATGTAAAATTTGTAAACATGGGAAAATGTTTATTTTTGTACCATGGCAACCAATTCTCCTATCTTCCCTATGAATTACAAGAGTAAAGTGGTCTTCAGAAGATTTCAATGGCAAAATGAGAATATACATGAAAGAATATCTAAAAAATAGTTGATTTATGAATTAAAAAAAAAAAATCGTTGGAGCAAATTTTGAGAAAATCGAAAAAAACTGAAAAAGTGCATCAGTAAAGTACTAGTACTCTTTGGCCGATTTTGATTAAAAGCTTATTTTCACGCCTCAGGGGAGTGTTTAACTTATATATAAAATTTCAACCTCCTAGCTCAATTCCTTCATGCTTAAGATTGAACACACACACACACACAGACAGACAGACAGACCATGTCGCTTTTTTGGATTCAGGGGACTTCAAAACGTGAAGATCCATCAAAATCTCGACATCGAATTTTTGACATGAATCCAATACTTGCTCTCTATATATATATTACATATATACATAGGTAAGAGAAAGTAAAAATACATTAGTAAAGTATTAGTACTCTTTGGTAGGGATGAAACGATACAAGTAAATACAAGTTTCTTTCAATATCAAGTACTTTTAGAATCGATACTTTGGAATCGAGTATCGGTCAGAAATACCCGTATCGATTAGGCCGGAAGAACATTTACGTACATTTTTTCTTATTTACAATAGAAATAAGTGGAAATGTTTGTACCGCTGTATGTTAATTTTTATTATTGGAGTGTTCAACACCTTGAAAAATTATTATTTTTGGATAGTACCGCTAGAACTGAATTTTTTTTGTATTGTTAGTCGTCATCATTCTTTTTTTTTTTTTTTTTTTTTTTTCAAGAACTTGATGTTTTATGCCTGTGGAGATTTAATCAAGATTTGCAGGAACTTTGCAGCCAGGAGATTAAATAAAAAAAAATTTTATTTATTATAATTTCTATTTGCTGACGTTTAGATCGCCAATCCCAACCTTCATCAGGGCAAATATTGTCAATTATACATATTTTAATGCCGAAGGGGCTTGGAGTAGTTGGTAGCGTGTCTACCTTCTATACCGAACGTCCCGGGTTCGGACCCCAGGCAGTCCGATAATTTTATTTAAGGCATTTGGATACCAAATGACTTAAATAAATTTTATAGAGAATCTATCATTTTAAAGAGCATCTAAAAAATAATTGATTTTTGAATTAAAAAAAAAATCGTTGGAGCGAATTTTGAGAAAATCGAAAAAAACTGAAAAAGTTCATCAGTAAAGTACTAGTACTCTTTGGTCGATTTTGTTCAAAAAGCTTCGTGTCATGTCCCAGGGGGATGCCTAACTTAAATATAAAATTTCAACCTCCTAGCTCTTTCCGTTCTTGAGATATTTTGTTCACAGACAGACCATGTCGCGAAAACCACTTTTTTGGATTCAGGGGACCTCAAAACGTGAAGATCCATCAAAATCTCGACATCGAATTTTTGACATGAATCCAATACTTTCTCTCTATATATATTAACATATACGTATATAGAGGTAGGAGAAAGTAAAAATAGCCAACGTCTTCTATATTTCATAATCTTTTCATTAATTATAACAATATTACAATAGTATTATTGCTTTCTATGAACATTTTTGTTCCCCCCCTCCTCCTCGTGCAATGGTGTCGCGCTTTACTGGTCACCTTACAATTATGCCAACTCGAGGCAAGAAGTCTCTCTCATCCTCCCTTGGCTACGCCTCAGATCACAAAAGAATGTTTCTTTATAATACATAAATGTCTCTTTAAAAAGAAAAGAATTTTTGTTTTAATAATAATAAATCTTATAAAATGAGAGAGAAACAAAAAAAAAAACAAGTGCATGGCCGTCAAGTTGGTAAAATTGCCCTAGGGGATAATTCTGAATGCCAAATAAAATTAAAAAAAAAAAAAATATCTTCTCATAATTAATTATTCTTTGTCGGGGCCGAAAAGGGTTTGTTTAAAAAAAGAAATATTATTTCATTCCTGAAATAATTATGAATCCACTTTTGCTCTCTCTAAATGCAGCTTTGGAAATTTCAAGCGAAAATGTTTGTTTATAAAAACACTAGCTTCGCAGACCGTGTTCGGCGGGCCGGATACATAATCAGAGGAGATTCCCTCTCTGTATTCGTTATATTTTTTACTTTTTCTTACTTCTATTTATGTTAGAGAGAGAAAGTATTGGATTCATGTCAAAAATTCGATGTCGAGATTTTGATGGATATACACGTTTTGAGGTCCCCTGAATCCAAAAAAGTGGTTTTCGCGACATGGTCTGTCTGTGTCTGTGAACAAAATATCTCAAGAACGAAAAGAGCTAGGAGGTTGAAATTTAATATTTAAGTTAGGCACCCCCCTGGGACGTGACACGAAGCTTTTGAACAAAATCGGCCAAAGAGTACTAGTACTTTACTGATGCACTTTTTCAGTTTTTTTCGATTTTCTCAAAATTTGCTACAACGATTTTGATTAAAATTCAAAAATCAATTATTTTTTAGATGCTCTATAAAATGTATATTCTCATTTTGTGATTGAAATCTTCTGAAGACCACTTTACTCTTGTTCGTCATAGGAAAGATAGGAGAAATGGTTGCCATGGTAACAAAATATAAATATTTTCCCACGTTTATAAATTTTACATCTTGAATTCAATTGTAGCCGTACTGTCGGGAACTAAATACATGTCGACACAAAAAATCTGGTGTGACCAGCACAGTACACAACTTTCGATTACCGAAGGGTAAGAGAAAGTTGTGTGGTGTGCGCCAGTCACACCAGATTTTTTTATGAAATATGTCCTAAAAAAATTTATATTTAATGTTACTTGCACAATTGACAAAAAAATTATATATAATCCAATCAAAACAAAAAACTTTAATATTAATTTTCTCAAAACTCGATAGATGGCGCTTGACACACTAATGCGTAATAGGGTCCATATAAGAAATTGACTTTGGTGTTGGCTAAATGTTCTATGATCGAGGCCATCGACACAAAAAATCTGGTGTGACCGGGGGGTAAAATTTTAGAAAAATTAAAAAGGGTGCAATTCTAGACTATGAACTACTCATATCTTAAATCAGTTTGTAAAGTATTATTTTATTTACTTGCGTAAATAATTTTAATTTTCTAGTAAGGAAGAAAGAAAAGAGCGTTTGCAGCAAAGTTTATTTCGTTTAATAATCGCTTCAAGCCGCCGTTTCGGTCATATATACGACCATCATCAGGGCTGAAAAGCGTGTCAACAAAATTCCTCATCCACACAATCGTATTTTGAGGAATACGAATTGGAGGAATACATTTTGAGGAATTTTGTTGACACGCTTTTCAGCCCTGATGATGGTCGTATATCTGACCGAAACGTCGGCTTGAAGCGATTATTAAACGAAATAAACTTGGCTGCAAACGCTCTTTTCTTTCTTCCTTACTACAAAATTAAAATTATTTACGCAAGTAAATAAAATAATACTTTACAAACTGATTTAAGATATGAGTAGTTCATAGTCTAGAATTGGACCCTTTTTAATTTTTCTAAAATTTTCCGGGGGAGACACCCCGGTCACACCAGATTTTTTGTGTCGATGGCCTCGATCATAAAACATTTGGCCAACACCAAAGTCAATTTCTTATATGGACACTGTTACGCATTAGTGTGTCAAGCGCCATCTACCGAGTTTTGAGAAAATTAACATTAAATATAGTATTGGTGATGGGTAGGCAGCCAGGATTAGAAATAAAACACGAAATTTTATCTCATTCTACTCGTCGACGTTTCGGGTGCTAATCGCCCCCTTCCTCATTCTAATCGAGACATTTGCTTCAACAACACCTTGTATTGAATGAAAGCATACTTGCTACTTAAAATTACACATTGTAATAAAAATGTTTAAATCACAACAAATGACATCGTTTTGTTATAATTGACACCTGCTCAGTCCTGAGGAAGGGGGCGATTAGCACCCGAAACGTCGACGAGTAGAATGAAATAAAATTTCGTGTTTTATTTCTAATCCTGGCTGCCTACCCATCACCAATACTATACACAGTCTCCAGCCAAAGAAAAATTTATTAACATTAAAGTTTTTTTTTTTCATTGGATTATATATAATTTTTTTTGTCAATTGTGCAAGTAACATTAAATATAAATTTTTTTAGGACATATTTCATAAAAAATATTATTAATTATAGGATTTGAAACAATATTCCGTGCTTAACTCAATTTTTAATTTCTTTGGTGCTTGACACACTATTGCATAACAGGGTCCATATATGTAGAAGATTATTTAACTTCATACATATTTAGTATTACTGGACAAATCTTACGTTGTCTGTTATCGATTATCTCTATTTATACTCTTTTTGAATAAAGCTCTGTTATCTTCTAACGGAGATATATAATTTTAACAGGAAACTTTTTTTTTTTTTTTTATTTGCGAACAAGTGTCTTTTTTTTTTGTTTGTTTATTGACTCGGCAGTGATGTAGAATAGAATTGGGCATTGTAAATGATTGGCTGACGCTAAAAGGTAAATTAGCTTAAAACCTGTCCAGAGGTTGGCCTGGGTGTGGCGCTGACCTTTACCCTGACCATTCGATTCATTCATGGCCAATGCCACCGGCCACAAGTCAGAGCGCTCGCTATCCTCCCACTCGAGGCTTGCTTAGAGGTAGCTACGCAATGGCGGATCAGGGCTCTGCTATTTAAATAAATCTATATTTATATAACTAGCCGCGTTGCCCGCCTCCGGCGTATTTACTTAATCATGTTTTAAACAATTCGTTTATGAGAGAGCCTAATATTTATTGAGGGTCCAGGCATTGGCGTAGCCAGAAATTTTTGATGGGGGGGGGGATTCAAGAAAATTTTTTGAAAAATTTAAGATGATTTTATGGTGTTCATAAATCATTTTGGTTTTTTTTTTATCAAGAGTAAATTATTATGTTTTACTTTCTCTTACCCTATATAAAATATAATTTGTATTATACATTAGTTAACATGGGCGTAGCCAGACATCTTGTTAGGGGGGGGGGGGGCAACCCCTCGTTAGGGCTAGAGTGGGAAGGGTTTGCAATTCATATATACATAGATTATAAATTATTTATTTAAATAAAAAAAATTAAATTTTTTTTTTTTTTTTTTTTTTTTTTTTTTATTTACGGGATAGCCTTAGGCCATTTCCCACTTTTATGTACATAAATTAATACAAAGAACATTTTACAAATAACATATAAGAAAATACAGAATATAAAAATACATGCATATGAAGTTAGAGAGAATACAAACAACATAGTAGAAAATAGAAGTTATAAAATTATCTGTAAATACATATGAATATAAACTAAGTAAAAACAATATGCTAAAGAATACAGATTATGAATATATATACCTATCAATTTAGAGGAGTTAGTAATAAATATTAAAGTGTATATATGTATGAATATAAAGAATTACAATAATATACGTATAAATAGTAAATAGTTCACAATTAAAAAGTTTATCAAATTGTTATTTGATTGTGAATGAAATATTGGGCTATGGCTTTAACTGTCTCTTCTGATGGCTCTTGAAGTATTCTTTGTAGTTGGGGAGGATCACGAAATCGGGGAGGTATTGATTTTTTGAGCAGATGTCTAGTCTGACTGTATAATAGACAATGAAAGAGTAGGTGTTCTGGAGTTTGAAGTACAGAGTTGGAGCATGTGCAATATGGAGTGGGGGCGAATGTAAGTCTGAAGAGATGGGCGTTGCATCTGGTATGGTTTACTCTCACGCGTGTGAATATTACTATTTCTTTTCGTGTTAGGTTTGGGATTGACTGGAACCATGGTGCTTTGGGAGAGGGTTTTATTTTGGCCAGGAATGATCCTTTAATTTGGCTAGATTGCTTCCAATCATTGGTCCACTCCGTTCTGGCTATTGCTTTGGCGTGCGAGAAGATATCGGTCCATGTAGCTCCCTCAGAGAGGGGAACTCCAGAGGTGGAGGCTCTCTTGGCTAGAAAGTCAGCCATTTCATTTCCGTGTGTTTGGGAGTGACTTTTAGTCCAACTGATTTGGGTATGGATTCCTCTGTTGTTTGCGTTGACTATTAATGAAACTATTTCTGCTTCCAAATTGTTGACTCTTGCCTTACTGTTGACTGCCTGAATTGAGAGGAGTGCGGAAAGGGAATCGGTAATTATAATAGCAGATCTTGCATCAGTGGACATTAAGTAACTTAACGCTTGTCTGATTGCCATCAGCTCTGCTGAAAATATTGAGTAGTAGTTGGGAAGTTTAAATATTTGGAACATCTTCTCCGGCTCTATATAATAAGCACAACCGACTTTTGCAGCGGACTTAGACCCGTCTGTATATATGATTTTCTCGAAGTTTTTAAGTGCAGATGGTTGGAAGTTTTTTGAAATGTTTATAGGCGAATTCTGATGCTCTATTGGAATTTGAAACTTTGGGTACCGTGACGTTTTCCTTAATGGTATATTTAGATCTCTAATTTTCTTTATAGCTTCAACTAACGGTATTGGATGTCTGCCCCAGTACGGTAAGTAACTATTTTCTAATGAGTTAACTGCTTCCATTGTTGGATGATATATTTTTCTTTGTCTTTTTAGGCAAAATTTTTGCGCTATTGTAGTTCTACGAATAGAGAGAGGAGGGTCATCAGCTTCAATTAGTAATGCATTGGTGGGAGTGGAGCGAAGGCAACCTAAGCAACATCTTAAGGCTCGAAATTGAAGTCTGTCTAACTTTTGAAGATTTGTAAAACTTGCTGAACCATAGAGAAAAGAACCATACTCAATCCGAGATCTGATGAGTGCTTTGTATATCAGAAGAAGCGTAGACGGATGGGAACCCCAGGACAACGCAGAGAGGATTTTTATTAAGTTTAGCGATTTTGTACATCTTTCCAGAATGTGGCTAATATGTGCTTTCCAGAGAAGTTTGGAGTCAAGGACAAGACCAAGGTATTTTACTTTTGCAGATAGAGGATATTTTTGATTGTTTAGTTCTACTTCATTTATAGGGATTTTTCTTCTTGCAAATAGACTTACTGAAGTTTTTGAATTAGATATGTCCATTCCTATTTTATTTACATAACAATTGAGAAGCTTCATAGACTGGTTAACATTTCTTATGCAATTTTCTATAAGAGTTTCACTGCTAAAGACTACAATGTCATCCGCGTATTGTATGAAGCTGCACTCTAGCGTGGCTAACTTTGTGAGCTCATGAGTGAAACAAATAAATAGTAATGGGGACAACACCGATCCTTGGGGGACTCCTTTGAAGAGAGTTCTAGAGATTGTTTCCGTCTCAGTCCTAACAAAAAAATTAAATTAATGTAGTGGATTGGGGCGTTAAAAAAAAATTCCCAATGGGAAAAATATATTTTTTTTTTAATTTTTAGGACAACCCAGGGGGGGCAATGGCCCCCCTGCCTCCCCCTGACTACGCCCATGTTAGTTAATAATACAAATTGTTTCCATTTTTTTGTCCAATGAATGTAATAATTCTTAAAATACCAACAAGTGATGCCATGAAGGTCAAGCTTAAAATATTATAACATTTCAACATCTGATTTATTTAAATAAAAGCCGAAACGTCTCAATAAAATGTGTTTATTACTAAATAGAGGCTCAGTTATTTGGCTGCATCCTCTTTACTATTAAACATTCTTATTTAATTTAACAAGACATGTGAGTGTTTTTTATTGATGAGGCCAAACATCCCATGGCCCCCGGGAATCGAACCCAGGATCTCCGCCTTTCCGGGGCATAGGCGTGCTATCCATTGCACCAGGCCACGGGACCCTCGACCTGCACCAATAAAACTCACTTACCCTTATATGCAGTTAGTCGTGCAGGTTACTAACTAGTAACGAATTCTTATTTAAGTCATCGGGTATCCAAATGGCTCTCATCTGAAATGGAAAGATTATTTTAGAAATATGGCGTTAATAAAATAAATTTGACATTTCTGTCTTTGGTTTATTTAAATTGTAATTATTTATTAAAATGATTTGTATTTGTGTTAAATTTACTTAGAAATATATAAATGTTTCTTAAATTACAGTATCATTAAGGTAGATTAGAACAGGTATTTTGAAGAAGTAACAAAATGTTACGTTTTCATTGACGCTTAGTGTAGATTAGAGTCGCAAAGTGGATGGACTCTTTGCAAAGGACTTTTGCTTTTGACTTATTCTTTTTTTTAACCCGGGTTGTTAGTCCAGTCACGTGCCCCAATAGCTACATTTAAGTCCGCCTCCGCACACAAGAAACACTTTCTCATTATTTTTTTGCACCTTATTTTTGAAAAACTTGTGGCGTTGGCGGCGAGCGAGGATATCAAACGTCACATCTCTCAAATTTATGGGGACTGAATTGAATTTCAATAAGTCCATTGACACTTACTTTTATAATCTGATCACAATGTCCAAATAAAGTCCCCCCCCCCGCCCCCCCCCGACCACTCAAATGATTTTTTATTACTTTTTCATGTTCTCTAACACTAACAGGTGATTTTTATACAAATTTGTAATTCAATATTCTCTCTGGAATTTACGTTTTATTTGATTTGATCTTTTAGTTTATGTTTTTGTGATTAACCCACGAAATAGGGCCAGTTGCTTTAGTTCTAATTAACTAGCTAGTTGACTATGACTTTTGAGTCTTTTCTCATTTGGTTAAGGTGCGCGTCTCGGGGTGCTAATTTTGGGAGATTGCGGCGCTATCGACCTCAATTTTTTTTTTTAATTAAAGCTATTTAAAATATCTACAACTTATAGAAGCCCTTTTTTTGATTTTCGAAAAAATATTTTTTTTTTTTAGATTAATCGCATTAAATAAAAGATATTTTTAAAAAATTCGCTCTATATCTTATAGATAATTAAATTAGTAATCATTGTGTTAAAAAACAATTAATTTTTTGCCTTTAATTAATTAGCTGGAACCTTGCAGATGAAACGGAATAAATCCCTTGTATTCCTATGGGATAAACTTACGCCATCTCTTGCTGCCTAGAGTAACTCGGTACTGAATCGTCTCCTAGCGGCTTTTCGAGACGCGCACTTTAAGCTAATCATATGATTAAATAATAGCTCAGTTCGTAGTTATCTAGCCAAGACCCAAAGTTCGGCTTAACCCTGGAATGCTAACTTCCTGCCAATCGGCCCATCCATTTGCTCTTCAGTAGTTTCTGCTTACATTGAATCAGTTTAAGGGGGGGGGGTAAAGGGGGTAATTACCCCTTTCGAGATTAGAGAAAAATATTTTTTTTGGCAATTAAGGAAGGCCGTAATACAGTAGAAATGAAATGAAGAGGTATAGAGATATAGAGAAAAATAAATTTTAATAATTTTGAATTTTCAATATTTTTTTCAAGCCGTCATCCCTTAAATATATGCAGATAGTTAAAAATTAAAAGATTTTTTGAGAATTAATGATTTTTAGAACTATAAAATATCGTAAATAGAGGTTTTTTTCTTTCAGAGATCGGAACAATTGTATTAGGGGTGTCCAAAGGTTAAAAAAAAATTCGGTTTTTCTAAACTTTTGAGGCACAACTAAATAAAATGTATTTAAATTTTAAATTTTTGGAAAACCGAACCGAGCTATATTTTTACTTTCTCTTACCTATGTATATTTTTATTCTTTATATATATAATTCTTCTGTACGTGTGTATGTGACTGAACTCCTCCTAAACGACTGAACCAATTATGATGAAATTTTTTGTGTATGTTTGTGAGAATCCCGGACAGGTTTTGTTTCACAAATAACAATAAGTTAATGAGTAATTAACCGTTAAAATAAGAAAAAATAAAAATTTGGAGAAATAGTTGCCATGGTAACAAAATATAAATATTTACCCATGTTTACGATTTTTTTATTTATTTACATTTTGAATTCTAAAATATCGGCGTAAATTTTTTGTTTGTGTATCGGGAGAGTCCCGGAAAGGATATAACTCAGAAAAAATCTTTTTTTTTTTTTTTTTTTTTTTTAAACATTCACACTTTTTTTCTCATTCACACTCACACTCACACACACATTCACACCGTCTTTTCGGCAGCTCAGGCCATATAAGACATTTACGATAACCGTTATTTATGAATTTACAAGTTGAGAAAGGCGCGGCTTCGCCGCGCCCATCTCAACTTGGCCCTGGCGGGCGGCGTCTCGATACGTGATCAGTAGTTTTTCTCTTAATTTTAAAGCCCATATTATTTTTGCCTAAATGAAATACAATGAATCAAGTTTAAAATTTGAGTATTCGCCCTGCCCGGCCTCTGGGTTTTGAAGGCCATGAGAAAATTACGGGCAAGAAGCAAGCCTAAATTTCCCTTTAATAAACTGATTCGAGCCAACGGGCATGCAAATGAAATCAGGCGGACAGGGACCTATTAAAAAAAATCAAGAATTTTAAAATAAAAATTTCGGGAGTGGGGCAATTGCACAATAAATATTTAAACTTTTAAACCCCTTGATAGATATTCATTAAAGAATTTTAAATCCAAAAAAGCATGTTAATATTTGAAAAAACAGAAGAATTAAAAATTTCGGGGGGGGGGGGGCAATTACACAAAAAATATTTAAACTTTTAAATCCCTTGATAGATATTCATTGAAGAATTTTAAATCAAAAAAAGCATGTTAAGATTTGAAGAAACAGAAGAATTAAAAATTTCGGGGGGGGGGGGGCAATTACACAAAAAATATTTAAACTTTTAAATCCCTTGATAGATATTCATTGAAGAATTTTAAATCAAAAAAAGCATGTTAAGATTTGAAGAAACAGAAGAATTAAAAATTTCGGGGGGGGGGCAATTACACAAAAAATATTTAAACTTTTAAACCCCTTGATAGATATTCATTGAAGAATTTTAAATCCAAAAAAGCATGTTTTTATTTGAAGAAATAGAAGAATTAAAAATTTCGGGGGAGGGGGCAATTACACAAAAAATCTTTCAACTTTTAAATCCCTTGATAGATATTCATTCAAGAATTTTAAATCCAAAAAAGCATGTTAATATTTGAAAAAACAGAAGAATTAAAAATTTCGGGGGAGGGGGGGGCAATTGCACAATAAATCTTTAAACTTTTAAATCCCTTGATAGATATTCATTCAAGAATTTTAAATCCAAAAAAGCATGTTAATATTTGAAAAAACAGAAGAATTAAAAATTTCGGGGGGGGGGGGCAATTGCACAATAAATCTTTAAACTTTTAAATCCCTTGATAGATATTCATTCAAGAATTTTAAATCCAAAAAAGCATGTTAAAATTTGAAGAAACAGAAGAATTAAAAATTTCGGGGGGGGAATTAAAAAAAAACTCTGAAACAACGAATTTAGATTCTTATCAAGGGAAGGCTTTAGGGAAGAAACCAAATTGATATCTCTCCTGGTTAAAAAAAAATTTGAATTTGCCTCTCCGGCTCCGCCCTCTCTGTATTTCGCCAATCAGCGCTATCCCTGAGGCCTGATTGGTTGTTTCACACATCGGACACGGGTTTAAGGCAATTATTAATAAGTATGATATATATTAGGGTCCAGGCATTTTTATTTAAGCCATCTGGTATCCAGATGGCTTGGTATATGAGACGTTTGGTATATGAGGAAAAAATCTTAAGTTCATGAATAATTAACCGCTAAAATAATCTATATATTATAAAAATGAATTGGGAAAAATGTTTGTATGTACCGGTATGTATATAAGTAGGCGAGCAAGGGGGTCCAGGGGGCTCAGCCCCCCGTCTAGTATGTAATATATATATAGAGAGAAAGTATTAGATTCATGTCAAAAATTCGATGTCGAGATTTTGATGGATCTTCACGTTTTGAGGTCCCCTGAATCCAAAAAAGTGGTTTTCGCGACATGGTCTGTCTGTGTGTGTGTGTGTGTGGGTGGGTGTGTGTGTGTGTGTCTGTGTGTCTGTGAACAAAATATCTCAAGAACGAAAAGAGCTAAGCGGTTGAAATTTTATATTTAAATTAGGCACCCCCCTGGGACGTGACACGAAGCTTTTGAACAAAATCGACCAAAAAATTCATTCAATTTGTACAAATCAAAATTATAAAATGAATTGAATCTCAACTCCTACTTCATTATTAAATATTATAGCCTCCCCCCCTCCATCTCTTCTCTCTTGATTCAGTGAGTGGGGGGGGTTAATTGTTTTAACGGACTCTTCTCTCAGAGGCGTATATAAGGGGGGGAGGGGAGATAGGGGGCCTGTCTATCTGTCTGTTTGTAACGCAGTCTCCGAAACTACTGGTCAGAGTTTTTTTTAATGGGTAGAGAATTTTCCTGGGGGTTGTTTTAGGATATCATAATGTCAAATTAGGGGTTTGCAAATCTAAATTTCTTCCATTGGAAAACATTGAGTTTTCGCTCTTCTTATGAAAAATTAAAGCTAATTAATTATATTAATTAAATAATTAAATCTCTCAAATGAAAAATAATAAAAATTGTTATATAAATAAATTTTCTTTATTTTTTTTTTTTGACTCACATTAATTTGGCTTCAGAAAATTCCACTCAACAATAGACCAAATCACCCGAGTAAACAGATACATACAGAGGAACCTAAAATTTAAAAAAGCCACCGGAATTGATATTACTTGACATCAAACAGGCATTCGACCAAGTTTGGCACCAAGGGCTCATTTTCAAACTCCTAAAATTTGGTTTTTCAAAATCACTTCTAGAAACACTCATGAGCTGGCTTCAAGACAGATACTACTACGTACGTTTAGAAAACCATAAATCGACAGTCAAACCTATCCACTCCGGTGTACCCCAGGGCTCTCTCCTCTCGCCGACTCCCCACATCCTCCACTCCGCAGACCTACCTATCGACCCGCACGTACAAATAGCAGCATACGCTGATGATATAGCAATATACTAGAGCAACAAAAACTTCAAATGTATCCATGAATACCTCACCTACTGGAAGCAAGCATTAAACCCCACCAAATCCTATTCACCAAGAAGCGAAAATATCTAAAGAGATATTCATTAATGATTTAAACTCAATTTCGCCAAAAATGTCAGTTAGAACCTTGTTATTCTAATGGGGCGACCTGCCAATAACTACTAATTTTATTCAATTTTATATTATAATGTTTTACTATTTGCTCCAAAATACTTTTATATCATTTATTTTAAAAGAATTCATGCACTTGGCATCCAACCATATTTAACAAAAATATTTTGTTTTTATCGCACCATTTTATGTTTATTTGAGAAACCCCATAAGCCAACGAACTTTAAAATTCAATATAAATTCATGTATATGTGATCCAGGGTAATTGAAGAATATTGACAGTATATTTGATATAGTAAAAAAGAATTAGACTGGAAAATGTTCTTCTTTTGTCATTACCAACTTGTATTCAGTTTTTTCTCAAAAGTTGTTGAACTATAGGGTGTCTCAAAAAAAAAAAAAAAAAAACGATTCAAATACAGTAAATGGATAAAATTCTTTTCCCCCTAAAATTTCACCTTTCCTTCGAATCTTCGCCCCCCCCCCCACCAAAAAAAAAATAATAATAATTATCCTTTATTTATTTTTTATATTTTTTTGATCAACTAAAAATGACGCTACCTCAGAGTGTAAATAATTGAAAAATGATATTCACCTTAGGATAACTATTTAATTTTAACATATATCGAAAATTAATAATTTATTATGATAATATTGAGATAACTTCTATTTTTTATTAAAAGTTGCAGGAAATATACAAAACAAAGAGATTCCAAATTTTTTTAAATTAATAAAATATTATTTTTTAAATAGTCAATTAAGAAATATTTTTACTTAAAATTTAGTAAAAATATTTTTTGATATAACAATATATAGTTTTATTAAGTTTATTTAGAAATAAATTGCTTGGAAGGAATATAGTATCATTCAAGTAAAAAAACATTGTTTCCACCGACGACATACTACCGAGACGCCGCCCGACAGGTCCTAGCGTGGTAGGATTGCCGAAGCAAAATATCTCTCGAAGAGCTAAAGGACATTAAGGTTTTAAGGAAGAAAATAAAAAGACAGAGAAATAAATTATATATAAAAAAAAGATTTATTGATAAATAAAATAAAATAGGAAAAAGGGGTGATAATGAGCATGTGTGTGTTCGTGTCTCAATATACATTCATTCATTCATCCTTGCATTCTTTTTATTTATTCGTGGTTCCAAATCAAGAATCCATAAATCGTCGTCGTTATTGGCGGCTCAGCTGGTCGAATTTAATAGTAGAAGGGGGCGGCGATGCCGGTGCGAGCGAGCACAGGGGTGGCCACTTGGTGGGTGGTAATTGCCGTGTAGGGCACGTGATGGGCCGTGTAAGAGACGCCAACGGGTTGGACAACATTTTGGACAACGGGAGAGATGTGTGCATAGGCATGACCCTCGACGCTGCTGTAAGCGAAATTGCCACCTAAACGTTCCGATTGGATCACAGCACTGTCGAGAGATGGCGTGCGGACAAGAACGCCCGCTTGGGCGACCGCCAGAGCGCAAACGAGGACGAGAACGGCCTAAACAAAAAAGAGGGTGTTCAGGAGCGACGTCTAAAAAAAACTAGGAATTTTTCAATGCGGTTTTTTTTTAAATGAATTAAATTCATAAGAGATTATCGGGACATCGAGATATAATTTGTTTAATGGCTTATTAAAAAGATTATCGTAATTAATGTTTTTGTTATCAAGCAAATACAAAAAAACAATCTGTCCCAATAATCTTTAATTTTTTTTAAATTTAAAAATGAATTTATTGTTATTATTAATCACATATTAATTAAGAAATTGTTAAAATAAGCTTAGATGATTTATTTAAAAACTAGCGGCAAGGTTCGCCTTCGGCGAACCTTGCGCTAGCCAGGGGGGCTTCGCCCCCCTGGACCCCGAGCTCGCCTTCGGCGAGCTCTTTTTGCTCGCCTTCGGCGAGCAAGGTTAGGATTTGCGGGCAAGTCGCTTGTACGCCCATCGTTGAAACCCTGAAATTCCCGGAGCATAAACCTTCTTAATTCGTTGCCAACCCTCAACATCGATGCCTCGTTTCTTCTTTAGAGCAAAAAGCAAATTGATATCTCAACCCCTTTAAAGGTCATTATAAAATTTAAAAAAAAAAAACTCCAAAATGAGGTTTCACTACTCTTAAAATTAAAATTTCGAAAAAGATTTCGTGAATATCTTGCAAGGCAATAAACGTAATGTCAAATTACAACTTTTTTTGAATAAATAAAAAAAGAGGTTGATATTTAGATAAATTGAAGAATACAAAATTTCGTAAAAATGAAGGAGGGGCAGAGTGGTTCTGCTAAAACCAGGGTGGTTAACTGTAATATTATATTATAGTAGAGTCGTAAGATAGGATATGAAACCTATCCTATTTCTGAGTATAAAATAAAGAATGAAATAATGATTCAATGGGGGCAATTAAATTAAAACGCATACTTTGTTAAATCGAGGAATATTAATATTAAAATTCAAAAGACATAAATGTAAGACATAACTAATTAGAAGGTTGAACGAATATTATGCATTTTAAGGAGTTTGTTAATAACAGGCTAGATTTTACTAAAAAACAACGGAAGGAGATGGAAAAAAAAAGAAGAGTTGAAAAAAAATGCATTTTTCACAAAAATGCATTTTTTTTTAAAATTGGAATTTCGAAAAATGGCTTCTTAAATGACGCCTTGGGCACAAAAGGACTCTACATGCCAAATTTCAGCCTTATAGGTATTATAGTTTAGGCTGCGCGTTGTCATCACTTAGTCACATCTCTCTTTATATATATAGAGATAGAGATGGAAAAAAAAAGAAGAATTGAAAAAAAATGCATTTTTCACAAAAATGATCAATTAGGGTACCTAGCGGCCGGATTTCAAAACACAACACCGAAATTGCTTTTAAGGGGGGGGGTCATTTAAGGGGCCTTTAGCGAAGAAAGCATATTGATATCTCATTTGAGTTAAAAGTTGGAAAAACCGAATTTTTTAAGAAAATGACGATTTGGGGTACTTAGAGGCGGAATTTCAAAAAAACCCGAAATTACTTTTTAGAGGTTCATTTAAGGAAACTTTGAGCGTAGAAAGCATATTAAAATCTCATTTCAGTTAAAAGTTGAAAAATCCGAATTTTTTTACAAAAATGACAATTTGGAGTACTTAAAGGCCGAATTTCAAAAAACCCTGAAACAACGAATTTAGATAATCATCTAAGAAAAATTTTAGCGAAGAGAGCATATTAATATCTCATCTCGTTTAAGAATTATTTAAAATACAAAAAAATACCCCATTTAGTGCCCTTAAAATTGGAATTTCGAAAAATGGCTTCTTAAATGACGCCTTGGGCACAAAAGGACTCTACATGCCAAATTTCAGCCTTATAGGTATTATAGTTTAGGCTGCGCGTTGTCATCACTTAGTCACATCTCTCTTATATATATAGAGATCAACTGTAAAATTAGTTCTGCATTCTTGCAATAGATGGCAGGCTAGTCTAACAGCCGATCCCCTAATGGCCTATATTTATATATTTTTATGCTTTTATGAAAGATACATAATATATAATAACATTCATTGTTAAAAGATCAATGAAAATCAACTAAATATTATTAGCTACCATTCTGACATTTCTTGGCAAATTTTTGAATTACTTGATTTTTTGGGCATACTTTTTATGGCACACAACGCCCTCTTATCGGGAAAAGCATGCGTAACCACTTCGCTCCCGAGCCCCCTAAATAGTTTTAAACAACTACCGCGAGATATTTCTCTCTTTTATCCTAACCCTGTCATAAAACCGTATAGAAATATTTTGTACCCTGGTAGGTAGGCAACCAGAGTGACCAACTTCCTCAGATCTAGAGAATTTAATCCATTAGTGAGTAAGTTAATTGGATTGACAAATAAACTAAGCAAAAAATTTAATATTTCCTTTCGCATGATTAAAATTTTTGTCTTCTAAGGTATTAACGTAGTCGACGACGACGTCAACGCACGTGCATGCATTTTTGCTAGATAATCTAATTTGTTATTTTTTGACTCTCGACCTTAAACTTGTTAATGGGAATTTTAGGGCGTTGCCGTTCGCTCGCGACCTTGCCAAAATTAAATAATCATTTGCACGTTATGAGGAAAAAAAAAAGAGATCAAATCATTCTCTGTTATTTTTTATTCCGGATACAAAATTAGTCGCGCAAACAAAGGCAAAGAATCTGGTGTGACTGGTCGCACAGCGACCTTCGAAAGGGGGTGTTCTGTGCTAGTCACACCAGGTTTTTTTGTGTCGACATATATTTATAAAAGTTCAAAACTTTTAAGGTTTTTGCCCCTCCAAGTTAGCACAGGGACCTCGAAAACTAAAAAATAGGAATCCTAGAGTACACCCAAATAACCTGTAAAAATGTCATTAATTTTGGAATACTTTCCAGTTAAATAGTAGATATCGACAGGACTAAATGCCATAAGGGGACTCGAAATTTGAGAAGCTGGTTACTCTAGACGGCAAGAGATGGCGTTAGTTCTTCCCATAGGGATACAAGGGATTTATTCCATTTCAATTGAAAGATTAATTTACGGCAAAAAATTAATTATTTTTCAACACAATGATAACTAATTTAATTATCTACAAGTTATAGAGCGATTCTTTTTTTTTAAATATCTTTTATTCAATGCGATTAATCTAAAAAAAAAATTTATTTTTTCGAAAATCAAAAAAAGGGCTTCTATAATTAATTTAATGTCTTATGTCTGTGGAGATTTAATCAGAAAGCCGAAGGAACTTTGCAGCAGGAGATTAAATAAAAAATCTTTTATTTCATTTTTTCTACTTGCCAACGTTTCGGTCGTCTATCACGACCTTCACCAGGGCATAAAATTGTCAACAATACACGATATTTTAATGTTTTCTGTAAACAGATACAATTTCTTTTTTTTTTTTAATTGATATGTGTATAAATTATCATTTACTTGGTCTTGGATTCAATGTTATACTATATAAAAATTAAAAAAAGAAATCGCACATGATTACAGTAAACATTAAAATACCTAGGATCGTGTATTGTTTGCCCTGATGAAGGTCGTGACAGACGACCGAAACGTTGGCAAGTAAAAAAATGAAATAAAAGATTTTTTTTATTTAATCTCCTGGCTGCAAATTCCCTCGGCTTCCTGATCAAAATAGATTTAATTAAAATTTGAGATCGATAACATAGACCCCGACCGACGCACAAGTGTTTCCAAATCCCGAAAACGTGGCCAAAAGTCCAAAAAGAGAGTATTTCACATTCGTCAAAATGGAATCAACGACTGAAAGTAAGGAAATTTCAATTATGTGAAGAAAATGCAATAAAATTTGATAGTTAAATTATAGGAGCGTCACAAATAACGTTTTATTTTTGTTTCCATTTCAGATGTCGCAAAAAGTCAAAAAGTAAAAAGTCCCACTCTCAAACAACTTTTCCTGTCTTTTTTAATCCATCGTCATAAATAATTTAAAAACGCAGCCAATTCAACAGCCGACGTTTCGGCTTTGGTCAAAGTCATCCTCGGAGCTGCTGTTGGTCATTATATATACAT
Organism: Euborellia annulipes; assembly: GCA_023213315.1. Classification (NCBI taxonomy): domain Eukaryota; kingdom Metazoa; phylum Arthropoda; class Insecta; order Dermaptera; family Anisolabididae; genus Euborellia; species Euborellia annulipes. The sequence continues at coordinate 31,735 of JAKCPI010031398.1, read as the reverse complement.
ATATTTTGAAATTGTATCAGGTATTAAAAATTAGATGAAACTGTACTGCTCTGAGTCAATTATCACATTAGGCATTAAAAAATTAATATATTGTATTGGTCAGGGGCGTATTTAAAAATTTTTTTCGGGGGCTCGAACTCAAAAAAATTTTTCTGAGGAAAATTTTTTTTTTAAGAAATTTTTTGAGGAACATTTTTTCTATTGCAGAACCAAAGTTGTCCATCCTGCGGAAAAATTTGTTGCGCTGATGTCTGTATATCCCTATATATATATATATATATGTGTTTGGGAAATTTCGGGGGCCCGGCCCCCTCGCCCCCCCTTAAATCCGCCCCTGGTATTGGTGATAGAAGAAGGAAAAAGTTTATCTTGAAATGAAGACTTTTTTCTCTGATGTTATATCCTAAATTAATTTTAATACCTGATACAATGCAGAATATATGTATATGATGACCAACAAGCAGCTCCGAGGATGGCTTTTAACCAAAGCCGAAACGCCAATAAAAAAAAATATTTTCTTATTAATTTATTGTAAAGTACGAAATCAGCGACCTCGGGACCATAAATAACGTTTTCGACTTTTTCGGGATTTTGTAATCAACCACTGTGCGTAGTTATAAACGAGAAAAGAAATAGCCCAAGGAAAGGACCTACCTTCATGTTTGTGTAGGGAGTGAGTGAGTGAGTGAGTGACTCTGGACGAGGACTGTCGTAGTAGTGACCCCCTCGCGTTAGAGGGACCATTTATATATAGAGCAAGTTGATCCGCCTCCTCCCTTGGGAGGGGCCCTATGGCCTTCTCCAGCAGGAGCAGGAGCCTCTGGCCTTCGCCTCCACAAACTAAAATGATCTACATTCCGGCCAAAAAAAAAAGGAAAAAAGAATCCACACCCACCAAACGAGCAGCCCCTCAAGAATAGGATAGAGACATCCTCAAGAAGAAAGAGTTCGATGATGGATAATAAAAAAATTGTTTTTTTATAGTTTGTTGAACTTGTCTCTTTATTTGCTCAAGAGTTAACCTTTCAAGGATGGAAGGATGTCTTTCTTTCTTCATGGAGCAAATTTCCTCGCATCCTGCCTGTCCTTCAGTTCAATTTAATTAGATACCAATAATCAAGAGCGGTTACAAGGGGGGGGGGATAAAGGGGGAAAGAGGGTATTTACCCCCCCCCCCCCGAGATTTGAAAAAAAAAAAACTTTTTTTCGAAAAAAATTTATTTTGAATGTAAAATTTTAAAAATTAATACTTAAAAATTTGATTTGTATTTATATTCTGGCAAACAAGTATGCGCCTTTGAATTACCGAAATTAAGAAAAAAATTGTGTGTTGTGCGACGGGTCACACCAGATTACCCCCCCCCCCCCGAGAAACTCCTCTGGATCCGCTCTTGCCAATATCCAAATATACTTACATGAGTGTAAGTAAAAACGTAACACTTTGCTTCTTCATAAAAAGACTTGTTTTAATCTACCTTAGTGATACTCTAATTTAAAAAACATTTTATATGAAATATCTTAAACATTTCAAAGTAAATTTAACACAAATCCATATAATTTTAATAAATAATTACAATTTAAATAAAACAAAGACAAAAATGTCGAAATTTTATTTATTAACGCCAAATTTCTAAAATTTTAAAATAATTTTTCAGTTTTTCTTTGTCTATTTTATTGGAAATTCCTTTAAAAACAAAATTTTTTATTAAGGTGCGCGTCTGGGGGTGCTAATTTTGGGAGTTTCCAGCGGCCACAATTTTGAAGCTATCGACCTCAAAATTTTTTACTTTCTCTTACCTTTATATATGTTAATATATATATAGAAAAGTATTGGATTCATGTCAAAAATTCGATGTCGAGATTTTGATGGATCTTCACGTTTTGAGGTCCCCTGAATCCAAAAAAGTGGTTTTCGCGACATGGTCTGTGTGTGTGTGTGTGTGTGTGTGTGTGTGTGTGTGTGTGTGTGTGTGTGTGTGTGTGTGTGTGTGTGTGTGTGGTGTGTGTGTGTGTGTGTGTGTGTGTGTGTGTTGATTTTTAAGCATGAAGGAATTGAGCTATGAGGCTGAAATTTTATATTTAAGTTAAACTCCCCCCGGGACCGGAAAAATAAGCTTTTAATCAAAATCGGCCAAAGAGTACTAGTACTTTACTGATGCACTTTTTCAGTTTTTTTCGATTTTCTCAAAATTTGCTCCAACGATTTTTTTTTTAAATTCAAAAATCAATTATTTTTTAGATGCTCTTTAAAATGTATATTCTCATTTTGCAATTGAAATCTTCGGAAGACCACTTTACTCTTGAACTCCATAGGAAAGATAGCAGAAATGGTTGCCATGGTAACAAAATATAAATATTTTCCCATACTTATAGATTTTACATCTGAATTCAAATGTTCCGTACTGTCGGGAACTAAATATATGTCCACACAAAAAATTTGGTGTGACAAGCACTGAACACAACTTTCGATTACCGAAGGTAGGTTCTGTGATGTGCGCCAGTCACACCAGATTTTTTTTAATTAAGGCTTTTTAAAGGCCTTTTAAAATATCTTTTTAATATCTACAACTTATAGAAGCCCTTTTTTGATTTTCGAAAAAATATTTTTTTTTTTTAGATTAATCGCATTAAATAAAAGATATTTTTTAAAAATCCTCTCTATAACTTATAGATAATTAAATTAGTAATCATTGTGTTAAAAAATAATTAATTTTTTACCCTTAATTAATTAGCTGGAATCTTTCAAATGAAATGGAATAAATCCCTTGTATCCCTTTGGGAAAAACTAACGCCATCTCTTGCCGCCACGGGCACTAACTTCATTAAATATTATTTAAAAAAAAAATATTTCTAGAATCTCATATCTTTCTTTATACTTGTAAAAAAAGAAGTTCATTTTTCGACTAGTGTTATCTTTTCATTTTAAAGATCCTGAGAGAGAGACCCCCTGTAAAATATTGGACACATTAAAAAAGCATCCGATAGGCCGATATGCAATTTTTTTTTTTTTATTGGATCTCCCTTCATCATACCACCTCTATAAAATGCACTGTATTAAATAAAATATGTCAATTTTCAATTTGAGAGACAAATCAACATAATCTCTTTATTTTTTGTTGGTTAATAATTAAAAATTTTGTTTTTATAAGAATTTCCAATAAAATGGACAGAGAAAAACTGAAATGGAAAGATTAAATTTAAAATTTAAGAAATTTGAGCGTTAATAAATAAATTTCGACATTTTTGATTTAAATTTTATTATATTGATTAAAATGATATGGATTTGTGTTAAATTTACTTAGAAATGTTTGAGATATTTCATATCAAAATTTTAATAAATTAGAGTATCATTAAGATAGATTAGATCAGGTCTTTTTAATAAGAAACAAAGTGTTACGTTTTTTTTTATTTTTGACGCACAGTGTGGCCTGAGTCTAGGTGTACGTAGTCAGATTTCCCTTTCATTCACTTGTTGACTAGGTCAGTAACTCAAAGGCAAATCACTTTTCTTTTCTATTAGAGGTCAATGCTGGAGCTTCCTACTCTTCTTTTTCACTTCATTCCCATCGTATTATTTTAGAATTCGCCCCCCCCCTCCCCCCCTCTTCTCGGATAGATTGATAGAGGCAATAAATTCGATGGCCTCGACCTTCTCCTTTCCTTTATCTTGCACTTCTTCCCTTTAAGGTTAAAATATGCACGGTCGTTGATGAATAATTTCCAACAAAATTTCTTTCGATATAATTTTGATTGGCACAAAACTTTTTTTTTGTTGTGTCTTTTACCTTGACAGAGAACAAGATCGCCGTGAAACATGACCTGTTAGAACCATTAAAAAATTGTAGTATATTTAAAATTTGAACGCCCAACAACAGAAATAACAAAACTTTGTATGCCTAAATATGAAAAGAAATGAATTATTGTGACTACCATAATGGAAATTTATCGATTAGAGTCTTTTATTTGTTATATTTTTCACATCACAGTGAAGGAATGCAGTGGTGGTGATCCATCTACCGGCACCCCCGTGAAGTTACTTTATTTCCTATCTCTAACTCCTCCTCCTGCTTTCATTTCAATTTCTTTATCCAAGAAACAGCTCAAGCAGAATTTCATCAATACTTGAAAGCTTTGCACATTTTTTAAAATAATTTTAAACAATTATTTTACAGACCTGCTGACCTGTACATTACAATCAGCAAAATTTCTGTAAAATAATTGCTTAAAATAAAGTTTCAAGAATTGTTGACAACTTCTGCCACCTGGTGTGTTCATTTGAAACTAATATTTGATTTAGCAGGCTTGCCGCTAGAGTGCAGCACAATAACACTTTTTTCTAAAGATATGATAATTGATAAATTTTATAATATAATTAAATAATAATAATGTGAAAATTAAATTTGAAGCTATTTATATGATTAATTATAAAATAATAATTGTGAGATTTAATTTTAATTCGTCTTTTATAACGCATAACTATGAGATGGATTTTCATCATTTTTTTTTTATTAGTTTCTCTTACCTATATGTGATAATATATTGTATATAGAGAAAGTATTGGTTTCATGTCGATGTCGATATTTTAATGGAAATGCATGTTTTGGGGTCCCCTGAGTCCAAAAAAGTGCCTATCGTAATCTGTGGGTGTCTGTGAACAAAATAACTCAAGAATGAAAATAGCTACGATGTTGAAGTTTCATATTTAAGTTAGGCACGTCTCTGAGACGTAACATCAACTTTACCAACAAAATCGGCCAAAGAGTACTAATACTTTACTGATGTACTTTTTCAGTTTTTTTTCCTATTTTCACAAAATTCACTTCAACGATTTTGATTAAAATTCAAAAATCATTTGCTCTTTAAAGTGTATATTCTCATTTTGCCATTGAAATCTTTTGAGGCGCAATTTACTCTTGTACTCCATAGGAAAGATAGGAGAAATGGTTGCCATGGTAACAAAATATAAATATTTTCCCATCTATATATATAATTCGTTAATGTCTGTCTGTCTGTCACGCTCTATTTAGGCAACTTCCCGTTGGGTTAATCTTCAGAATAAAGTGCCAGCCCTCGAACTGGCTGACTAGTTCACTCTTTTGACATTAGCTCAACATTCATGATTCTTTCGTTCTTTTCATTTGCGCGCAGGGCCGATCTATATTTTTACTTACTTTTTTGGTTTTTTTCTTTCTCCATTGTAATTTAGATGACAAAAACCTTGCATCTGACCTATTCTGATTGAGATAAGTAAAGAAATTAATTAAATAGATTTGAAAATATAAAAAATAATTTTATCGAAAATTGTTTATTATTTTTTTTAAATAATAATTGATAAAGGAGCTAACTTCAGATGATTATTGAAAAAAAAAACAAAAAAAAAAACAAAGAATATTTTTTTTTAATCCGCCCCAGCTCAACATTCATTATTCTTTCGTTCTTTTCATTTAAGCGCGCTATTTGTTTTGCCACTAAGGCCGAGAATTCCCTAGTTTTTTTAAATTTTTTTTTAATCGAAGGAAACCGAACTGCAACCGAAAGACCGAAACAATTAGGTCGTGACCCCTGAAGTTGTTTTGTCACTAGTGTCGACTTCGGTTCGGTTTCGGATCGGTTCGGCTCGTCTCAGTTCGGTTCGAAACCATCCAGTTACCGAGAATTCCCTAGTTGTTTTGAATTATTTTCTAAAAATAAAATAACCGAACTTAAAACCGAAGGTCGGGACCCCTGCAAGTTGTTAAAAAAAACGATTCTTACCTTATTCTGACCTCTCCTCGGCATCATCCTTCTCGCAATCAAACCAAGATCCATACAAAATTTCAATACATCCATTCCAGATGCATGCTTTCGATTCAAATCGGTCAAAAAAAGATATCAATTCTTTCGCTCATTGTGGAACTTAGAGAAATGATAATAAAAGCAAATGCCAGAAAAAAATGGGAATTCCAGAGAGCAAAAATGGCAAAATGGCATAGAAACAAGACAAAATAATCAAATGTAAAGCACGGGAGCGTCTTACAGGCAGGGAGATGAATATTTATTTATATTCAATAATAGCTTGGAAGCCCAGGAGATTAATGTAAAAATGATATCTTACAGGCGGGGGAGATGAATATTTATATTTATATTTATATATATATTTATATTAAATGGCCGCTTATAAAAATGAAATAGTGAGAACGAATCCCAAAAGAAGAATGAAAGAATCACGAATGAATCACCTCAGCGCCCTCTAGGTGGCCTGGCACTTTATTGTAGAGATTAGCCTCCCGTTGTAATTTTGAAATGAAATTTTATATCCATACAGAAGATCTTCTAGGGATTACAGGAAAATTATTTTCATTCCGGAATTCCTATAACTTTGTGAGTTATTAATTCTTAAAGTTACGATTTCTCCCATAGGAAATATTTATGTATTCTTTTCATTTGTGTATTCCATGAATGTAAACAAATCCTCAAGCAGGCACTGGATTGGAATAGAATAATAATAATTTTCTTTTCGCCCTCGGGGCTTGGCTTAGAGGTTAGCGTGCTAACCTCGTATACCAAACATCGCGGGTTCGGACCCCAGGTAGTCCGATGATTTTATTTAAGCCATTTGGATACCAAATGGCTTAAATAAGAATGCCTGGACCTCAATATAGATAAATTCCTAAACAACGGTTATCGTCAAAGTCTTATTTTTCATAATTAAGAAGAAAAGGCGAGGGTCCGCCGCAGGCGGGCCGGAGCCAGCTGGAGGGGGGTCCAGGGGGGCGAAGACTCCCGGCTAGTACTAATAAATTTGACATCTTGAATTCTACTCTATCCGCTAATTCCAAACGGAGTCAGAGAAGATTTATAATTAAAAAAAAAGGTTGTTTCGTAATTGCCAAGAAAGAAAGACTCCAAGGACCCCGGTGAAGGGAAAACTAGAGTTAAATAAATTTAAAAAAAAATGAATTCTCTCTCCTGACCTGGAAGTGAGGTGTTAGCTAACTAACAACAACAACAACGTTGCTAATTTGCTTTTCTTCTTAATGGAGCTATTTCAACAAATTCCGGGAAATTATTAGAATACATTTCGTTGTCGTCCTGTCTGTCATTTTAATTTCAACTGCTCAATCCATTTATAATCTACTCGGTGACATTCATTAAAATAGACTGATTTTAACGAATTTTATACACTCTGCGACAAAATAAACGTAACACTTTGTTGTTTTTTTTTTAAATACCTGTTCTAATCTACCTTAATGATATTCTAATTTTAACACAAATACAAATCATTTTAATACAATTTAAATAAAATAAAGAGACATAATATGTCGATTTTCATTTTGAGGGACAAATCAACATAATCTCGATATGTTTTGTTGGATATTAATTCAAACTTTGGTGATGAAGATAGGGGCAGCCTGGTGGATATTATTGAAAAGGGTGAATAAATAAGTCCGGAGCTGATATTCAGGCAATTTATTCGGGTTAAATTCCTCCGCTTTAGGCCAACGTTTCGGAGCTCAAACGGCTCCTTCTTCAGGACCATGCGGTGTCAAGAAAACAATCAACCTTTTGTCATAAATGAATGATGTGGTTAGTTTTGCTACACAACATGTGTTAAAAGGCAATGGTGTGGGTCAAAATCACCATTCTTCGTTCGCCTTTTAACACATGTTGTGTAGCAAAACTAACCACATCATTCATTTATGACAAAATTGAGGGTTGATTGTTTTCTTGACACCGCATGGTCCTGAAGAAGGAGCCGTTTGAGCTCCGAAACGTTGGCCTATAGCGGAGCGATTTAACCCGAATAAATTGCCTGAATATCAGCTCGGGACTTATTTATTCACTCTTTTCAAAATTTTGTTTTTATAAGAATTTCCAATTAAATAGACAGAGAAAAACTGAAATGGAAAGATTATTTTAAAATTTTATAAATTTTGCGTTAATAAAAAAAATTTCGACATTTTTGTCTTTGTTTTATTTAAATTGTATTAAATTGATTAAAATGATTTATATTTGTATTAAATTTACTTAGAAATATATAAGATATTTCATATCAAATGTTTCTTAAATCAGAGTATCATTAAGGTAGATTAGAACAGCTCTTTTTAAGAAGGAACAGTTTTTTTTTTGACCCGCAGTGTATATAAAGAATTTCAGAGATCAATAAAATGATATAGAAATTTACAAATACCTTTGCAATGCGCGCCTGGAGTGTAGGCATCACTTGGTATCGACATGTGATGCCTGCAAGCGGAGGGTAGGCGAGTCAACGAAAAATGACAAGAGGGAAAAGAAAGAAGCTCTCAGAGGGGAGAGACACAAAACATTAAAACCTCCTTATGAGATTACAATATTTTTTTTTTTTACAATCAGACATACTAATATATAAAGCTCTAGCGACTGAATTCCTGTACATGTGTGTATGTGCCTGTTCTCTCGCTGATTGGCCAGGAAATGGAGCTGAGAGAGGAAAATTTAAAACTTTAAGTCAGAGAGGGAAATTTAAAACTATAAATGTTTGCAATTGCTCGGCTTTGTATTTAAATAATATAAACACTAAACACTGTTCCCCCATGATCTTAATTTTACTTTCTTTTTTACTTTCTCTTAGCCTATATATGAAATATATAGGAGAGAAAGTATTGCGATCATGTCAAAAATTCGATGTCGAGATTTTGATGGATATACATGTTTTGAGGTCCCCTGAGTCCAAAAAAAAGTGGGTCCCGCAAATTGGTCTGTGTGTCGTGTGTGTGTGTATGTATGTGTGTGTGTGTGTGTGTGTGTCTGTATGTGTGGACAGATTTTTAGCATGAAGGAATTGAGCTACCGGATTGAAATTTTATATTTAACTTAGGTACCTTCCCACACGCTCAAAATAAGCTTTTGAACAAAAATCGGCCAAAAAGTACTAGTACTTTACTGATGTACTTTTTCAGTTTTTTTCGATTTTCTCAAAATTCCCTCCAAGGATTTTTTTTAAAATTCAAAAATCAACTATTTTTTAGATGCTCTTTAAAATGTATATTCTCATTTTGCCGTTGAAATCTTCTGAAGACCACTTTACTCTTGTTCTTCATAGGAAAGATAGAAATGGTTGTCATGGTAACGGAATTTAAATCTTTTTCTTTTTTATTAGATTAAAAATCAATTATTATTTAAATTCCCATTTATTTGTGTCTTTAATTGCTTAGGAGAAAACATATATATCTCTCTCTCTCTCACTTGCAAACATTATCGCCTGTCTCTCCGCCTTCTCTCATAGGCCTAATGTTAATTTCCTATAGGGATTTGTATGTTAATTTCGATTCAAAAGGGGGTCCCCTTTGGAACTTTTTACGCATTTAAAATTTTTTTTTCCAATTCTTATGAAATTTTGTATTTATTTACGATTCTATATTGTGTATAAAATGTCCAAATATGAGATTAAAATTTTGAAAAATAACCATAGTTTATTTCAAGCAGTCAACATTTAAAATGCAAGTTTGAAACTAAGGTGCTATCGGAAACTAAATATATCTCGACACAAAAATCTGGTGTGACCAGCACAGTGCGCAACTTTCTTACCGAAGGGTAAGAGAAAGTTGTGTGCTGTGCGCCAGTCACACCAGATTTTTTTGATTTTGATTAAAATTTATGAATGAATTATTTTTTAGATGCTCTTTAAAATTTGGTATCCAGATGGCTTAAATAAAATCATCGGACTGTCTGGGGTCCGAACCCGCGACTTTTGGTATACGAGGTTAGCACGCTAACCTCTACACCAAACCCCGAGGGCGAAAAGAAAATTTTTTTTTTTTTTTTCTAAACATTCACACTTTTTTCTCATTCACACTCACACTCACACACACATTCACACAGTCTTTTCGGCAACTCAGGCCATATAAGACTTTTACGATAACCGTTATTGATAAATATACATATAGGGGTCCAGGCATTCTTATTTAAGCCATTTGGTATCCAATTGGCTTAAATAAAATCATCGGACTGCCTGGGGTCCGAACCCGCGACGTTTGGTATATGAGGTTAGCACGCTAACCTCTACACCAAGCCCCGAGGGCAAAAGAAAATTATTATTATTCCATTCCAATTCAGTGCCTGCTTGATGATTTTTTTTACATTCATGGAATACACAAATGCAAAGAATACATAAATATTTCTTTATACATTTCCTATAGGAGAAATCGTAACTTTAAGAATTAATAATTCAAAAAGTTATAGAAATTTCGGGATGAAAATAATTTTCCTGTAATCCCGAGAAGGTCATCATTATGCATATAAAATTTCATTTCAAAATTCCAACGGGAAGTTGCCTAAATAGAGCGTGACAGACAGACAGACAGACAGACGGACATTAGCGAATTATATATATAGAAGATCGTCGAATATTAAATATATCTGGTGTGACAAACACAAAACACAACTTGCGTGCTGTGTTACGCTATATCAAACTCAAATTCTTATTGTTGAAAATGTTTGTTCATCTAGGAACTATAAATACATCAAACATTCTCTTTGATATTTCAAAACAAAAATATTTTCCTACCCAGAAGAGCTGGAATATAAAAACATTTATGTCCCATTGCGTATATCCTAGCTGAGAAGAAAGAAAGTAAAAGTGGGTCCTGGAGGTCCAGGGGGACAAGCAGGTCTCTGTGATGAGGAGGCGGTTGGGGGACAGGGGTCGGGGGGACGGGGGGGGGGAGAAGAGAGGGAACTATTCAGGTGAATGTAATTTGAAATGTCGACATTCGCCAGTCGCCTTCGACCCAACCACTTGTAAGGTTCAGTGCTTCCTATTTGTTTTTTGTTGTTGTTGTTGTTTTTTTTTTTTGTTTTTTTATTTGAAATGCTACTTCGGTTTGAAGCCACCTTACAGGTATTCTTTCTCTATTTTATTAAATGTTTGGAAATAAAAAATCTGGTGTGACTGATCGCAGAGCACACAACTTTCTTTTACCTTCGGAAATCGAAAGTTGTGTTCTGTGTTTGTCACACCAGATTTTTTTGTGACGACATAAATTTAGTTTCCACCGATATATTAGATGTAATAAAATATATATATAAACATGAGTTAATATTTATATTTTGATCCCTTTCCTATGAAGTACAAGTGTAAAGTATGCTTCAGAAGATTTCAAAAGCAAAATGAGAATATATATTTTAAAGAGGATCTAAAACATAATTAATTTATGAATTTTAATCAAAATCTTTAAAGCGAATGCTGAGAAAATCGAAAAAAACTAAAAAAGTACATCAGTAAAGTACTAGTACTTTTTGGTTGATTTTGTTCAAAAGCTTCGTGTCACGTCCCATGGGGGTGCCTAACTTAAATATAAAATTTCAACCTCCTAGCTCTTTTCGTTCTTGAGATATTTTGTTCACAGACAGACCGACCATGTCGCGAAATTCACTTTTTTGGATTCAGGGGACATACATGTTGGTTTATATAAAAATATCTATTTATGGGCAAGAGAATACTGAAGGCTAATATTTTCAGAATAGTGATGGAAAGATACTCTAGAGTCAGCACTTGCAGTACCGGAGCGTTTAGCGGGAATAAGCCAGTAAAGTTCCCGGAAGATGGTTTTTCGCAAATATCTCGAAAACTATGCGGTTTTCCGCAAAAATTCATCTATACAAAAATAATCGAAATTAAATTACAAACAAAAATGGTCTAGTACATAATCACACTAAAGTGAACGGTTCGGGAGATATAGAGGGGTAAGATCAATTCATATGAAAGGAGACACTGAGATATTTATATCTTTTTACCATGGCAACCATTGTTAGAATTATAAATTTTACCCCTCTATATCTCCCGAACCGTTCACTTTAGCGTGATTATGGACTAGACCATTTTTGTTTGTAATTTAATTTCGATTATTTTTGTATAGATGAATTTTTGTGGAAAACCGCATAGTTTTCGAGATATTTGCGAAAAACCATCTTCCCGCAACTTTACCGGCTTATTCCCGTCAGCCCCGGTACTGGAAGTGCTGACTCTAGAGTATCTTTCCATCACTAAAAAATTTCTGAAAATATTAGCCTTCAGAAAACTCTTGCCCATTTTTGTCACTAGCTCTTGGACTATTATTCTTTTTGTTTTATTTTCCCTGGGCTTTTTATTACAATCTTCTTATGCTATCGGAAACAGGTGGGTGGATTGTGCTGTTAGTCACACCAGAGATATTTTAGTAAAAAGAAAATAGCACAATTGTTCATAATAGCTGATTGATTTGTTTATTTTTTGCAGGTGTTGGTGTTGGTGTTGGTCAGCCTGAGTTGTGCGATTCCTCTCCCAGACGCTGATCCAGGACGAACTCCTAAAGTCTATAATGCCTTGATCACCACCAACGAGAAACTCCTACCAAGTCAAGTGGTCTCCTATTCGGCTCCAGTTCTGCCTCTTGGCTTCGGACATCCTCTGCCTTATCTCTTTGCGGTGAGACATTGAACCCTAATAGAAAAAATTTCCCCGCCATAGGCGGACGACGCGGCTAGTGCTCTATTTATGTATTATTCGACCAGATGAGGTCTATTCTCTAAGCAAAAACGTTAACTTTTTTTCATTTTAACACTTCCCTGCCTCAAATTGCTATTCTGTAATCAAAAACTTTAAAGCCAAAGCGTTAACATTTGGTAAATAGCGTTAAAAATTAATGCCTTTAATATTTTAACGTCGTGTTTAAAATAAAAATAACGTCTTTAGCCTAAAATTATGATTTTGATAGCTTTGAAATAAAAGCAACATGTTAACGTCGCTGTTAAAATTTTGTTTAGAGAATACTATTTTTAACGCTGATTGTTTTTACTTTACTTTTTAACACCCATTTGTTTATTTAAAATTTTAACGTCTGTTTTTAGAGAATGGACCTGAATATGAGTTTATTTCAAGTAGTTAACATTTAAAATACACAGAGCCTATGCAAATTTCGAATCAATTCTTTTTACAAGTGGTTAAATATATCTCGACATGTCTGCTGTGACAAGCACAGTGCGCACCTTCGGTTGTGTGCTGTGCCCAAGTCACACCAGGTTTTTTTAAAATACCATAAACCCTGACCTTGTAGCGGGTACAAAAACAAAGAAACATATTCTAATTCTGGTACTATATCTGGCCAAATACGGTTAACGGTTTGTCAGGTTAATTTTAATAATTCAATGGCGTTTATCCAACGATTTAATCCATGACTCTTTTCTTTATAACGAAGAGACAACAATCAGTGATTTTAACCTTTGACATTTGGCCATTTACATTCACTTTTTGTTTTTTTTTTTTTTATTTTCTTTGCCAAAGGGCATTTCACGATTGTTCGCAGGTGGTTCGATTGATTGATTTATTATTTATTCTTATGGGGGTAGGTTAAAGGACAAAAAAAAAAAAAGAAAAATTCTATTATATAACAAATTTTATTATTTTTCATTTGAGAGATTTAATTAATATAATTATTTTTCTTTAATTGTTCTTAATACAAGAACTCGCAAAGGCTTCCTTTGGAACCCTCCCCAAATGGGGATTCGAGTATTTTCTTCATAACATCCTCTATAAGGATGCGAAAAGTGCAAAACGTTATTTAGAAATTCCAACAGGAACAGATAGACAGAAGGACACTACTACTAGCTGCTTAGCCGGCCTAAATCACAATTTATCAATACTACATAGAAACGTCAAGTTATACAGTTAATAAATTTTAAGAATTTATTTATATCAAACCACTCCAGTTTTTTCAGAGTCTGGACCCAATTTCATCCAGAGAATTTATTCTCAAAAATAACGCGAAAACGTTCCTCTTACAGAGCTAATTTTTTATACCTAGCTATAAAGGCCTAAAAGAAGAACGTGGAAAGTTTTTCTAAAGCTCAAACGTTATATTCTTATGAAATAGTTTTTTTTTTTTTCTGAGGGGATCAACCCTAATACTCTATAAATAAAATTGCGGAGTTTACGTTCAAAAAATTTGTGAATTTTCCCATTGAAAAAATTATTGGGTTCTTATAAAAAATTAAAGTTAATTAATTTTAATTAAATTAAATCTCTCAAATTGAAAATAATAAAATTTGTTATATAATTAAATTTTCCTTTTTTTTCTTCCTTGAGAGAGGATAGAGGCTGATGAGACCAGTCCCGTTAGGGACTGATTTTTGCGGAGCAGGGAGGTGAAGGGGCTCTCACTCCCAAAATTGGAACCGGGTTGATGGCTCTCGAGCTAGATACCGGTACTTGGGGTTGGTGCGTGCCTCTGATGCACGAAGCACCAGGGGTAACTAAACGGGGAATGTTTTTTTTTTTTTTTTTTTTGTAAGCTATTGAGGGTTTTTATGCCGTAAATTAGGCTTTTCCCTCAAATAAAAAAAAAAATTTTCTTCCTTGGGAGGGTGCTCGCTGGTGTAGTGAGCTAGGGTGTCAGCTTCTGCAAAGAAGATCCCTGTTCAAATCCCTGGCGTGCGGGATTTTTCATTAAATAAAAATATTTATTTAATCAAGCAAGCCCTGGATTGGAATATAGGATCTCAACCACAATAGCCTGGACCCTAATATAAATAAAAATTCATAAATAACGGTTATCGGTAAATGTCTTATATGGCCTGGGCTGCCGAAAAGACAGTGTGAATGTGTGTGTAGTGTGAGTGTGAATGAGAAAAAAGTGTGAATGTTTTTTATAAAAAAAAAAAAAAAAAAAAACCACAATAGCCCTCAAGCAACTCTACGGGGAGAGGGAGTTGCTGTGACATCCCGTCCTGTGGAAGGGACGCCTCCCTCAGTGATGCATTCTTCGAAAGGAGTCAGTGCTTAGGAAGTCCCTCCTCAACTAGGACATCCTCCATAGCATAGAAGAGGTTGGATAAAAGGAACCAGAAATAAGGATTAGTTCACTAGCTAGAGACGAAAGCAGGAGGAGGAGTTAGAGATAGGGAATAATGCAACTTCACGGGGTGCCGGTAGATGCTACGGCCAGAGGCCGGTTGGGTTTGTCTTCAATGCACTTTTTTTTGTATATTCGCATTTACGATTTAATTTATTTTGATCGTATTAATTTATATACTGCCCTGGCGGTGGAGTAAATAAAAAAATTGTACAAAAACAACCTTGGACCTCTTAATATCTTAAAAGGAAGCTATTTTATTAAATGTCCTCGGAGATTTTGCTTCCTTCTCTCTTCTGTTGTTGTTGTTGTTGTTGTTGTTGGCCCATTCCTCTTTTGCTCCATCTCTTTGACCTCCCCCCTCCTTAGAATGAACAATTAACGGAAGTTTAAGGTTATTATTAATTATTTCCCCCTACACATATCGATTAGAAATTTATGATACCATAAAAATCATTATAATTTATTCATGCCAACACCCAAAAAAAAAAATAAATAAATTTAAAGTGGATTTTAATGATTGTGTTACTGTGTCAAAATAAATCGTTTTTGATTATATTATTTGAGCTATAAATTTTTTTTTTAACGTTATTTATTTGTAAAAATAAATAATTAAATAGCAATCTCTCATTCTATCGTGGGCGATTTGTGAGATTTTCAGCCATTTCTGTTTGTTAGTTTATCTATTAACTAGCCGCAATGCCCACTTTCTGGTGAACCAATTCATCACCAATTTAAATACAATTTTCTGCTTTATAAATGGAGGGGGGATTCCCTGCCCCTAATCTTTACTTTTTATTGCATTGCAAATGTTAACTGCTTGAGGTTTCAATAGAGGATCACCGGGGACACCATTTGACTTAAGAGGGTTAGAGCAGAGGCGTTTTTTCGGGGAGGGGGCCCGAACTCGAAAATTTTCCCCGCAGGGCGGAAAAATTTTTCCTCTTTTTTTCCCCCTGCCATGGAAATCATTTTACCTTTTTTTTTTAGGGAGAAGAAATTTTATTTCGGGGGGGGGGGCTCGGCCGTTTATGTACCCGTATGGTTATGTACCCCCCTGGGTTAGAGTCGTATGCCTGGCGAACTGGCCATAAATCATAAAACTGCCAAAAACAAAAAAATGTATTGTGTTCAAATATTGAAGAAATTTACTAGAACAAGTCGTCGCTTGCATCACGTAGGGTGACGTACCTCAAAAAACTTAAAAATTGAAATACAACGGGTATGGCAGTGTCCTGGCGTACTTTACATTATCACAAAGTGACAAATCTGTATTTCCATGTTTTTTCGATTTATTTAGGTTTTTTGGTTTTGCGCATCTATACATTTAATATAACAACACGAACTATAAACAGCTCTCCTGAAAAATGATAGAGTAGCTTGAATTACTGATTTTTGTTTCCCTTTTTTTCCACCTGAGTCTTGTAATAGGGATATTCCGAATAACTCATTACATCATTTGAAGAGCAAAGAATAAGATTGCAGGAACATAATTATTATTTAATAAATAGGTAAAAAGAAATTATACACTGCGGGTAAGGGCGGATACAAGGGGGGGGGTAAAGGGAGTAATTACCCCCCCCCCCCCCCGAGATTTGAAAAAAAAATACCTTTTTTCGGGAAAAAATTTATTTTGAATGTAAAATAATAGGTAAAAATATGATTTGTATTTATATTCAGACAAACAAGTACAGAATGCGCCTTTAAATTACCGAAATATAAAAAAAAATTGTGTGCTGTGCGACCAGTCACACCAAATTACCCCCCCCCCCCGAGAAAAACCTCTTGATCCGCCACTGGCTGCGGGTGAAAAATAGGGGAACATTTTGTTTCTTCTTAACAAGTCCTGTTCTAATCTATCTTAATGCTACTCTAATTCAGTGTTTCCCAAACGGTGTGCCGCGGCGCCCTGGGGCTGTTTCTCTTAGAGCGCCGTGAAAATTTCCCTAAATTATAAAATGTCACTCGGACCAGAGTAAATTTGACCAGCATTTTACGTTTATGTAAGCTGCGCTGAATTCGAAATGAAGAAAAACTATGAGTAACATAAGGTTTGAACTGAGATTTGACATGGGGAGCCCCAGAAAAATTCTGATACATAAAAGGTGCCGGAACCGAAAAAGTTTGGGAACCCCTGCTCTAATTTTATTAAACATTTAACCTATGAAATATCTTATACATTTCTAAGTGAATTTAACACAAATCCATATCATATTAATAAATAATTACAATTTAAATAAAACAAAGACAAAAATGTCGAAATTTTTTTTTATTAATGTCAAATTTCTAAAATTTTAAATTTAATCTTTCCATTTTAGTTTTTCTCTGTCTATTTTATTGGAAATTCTAATAAAAACACAATTTTGAATTAATATCCAACAAAACATATCGAGATTATGTTGATTTGTCCCTCAAATTGAAAATCGACATATTTTATTTAAATTGTATTAAAATGATTTGTATTTGTGTTAAATTTACTTAGAAATGTTTAAATGTTTCTTAAATTAGAGTATCATTAAGGTAGATTAGAAATAACAAAATGTTACGTTATTTTTAACGCTCAGTGTATTTGTGGCAATAAATTATCCCCCGTTATAACGTTTCTCTGTGTTTTTGTAACAGCCACCATTGTTCCCCCTGGCGAAGTCATCAAACAAAACCGAAGAGTCCAAAGAGGAAGTAGAAGTCGTCAAGGAACACCCGGTGGAGTCTGCAGAGATTAAAATCGAAGGTGACAAAGAC
This sequence comes from Euborellia annulipes, assembly GCA_023213315.1. Taxonomy (NCBI): domain Eukaryota; kingdom Metazoa; phylum Arthropoda; class Insecta; order Dermaptera; family Anisolabididae; genus Euborellia; species Euborellia annulipes. The sequence goes on along the minus strand of JAKCPI010031398.1, from coordinate 14,147 downwards.
GAGAAGAAGGCAAATGCGACGACAACGACGACTCTGGGGCATCCACTGTTGCCTATCACCTACTGGGCAGCGCCGAGCTTGCACGTGGTCCCCTCTGTCTATTCATACTCCTATTCCCCGCTGACTGCCCCCGTCTGGTGGTCTAATGGACTCTGGGACTGGCCTCTTGGATTGCCTCTCGCTGACGGCGGCCTCCATTTGACCCCCCGCGGATGGTAAGAAGAAGGAAGAGGATTCGAAAAAGGAAGAAGGCGACGAGAAAAAAGAGAACTGAACGGCCCCCATCCCTTATTAAAATTTAATTATGTGGTGCTCCTTTTCAAGACTGTCAACAAACAAAATTTGTACTAATTCTTTGTCATTCATATTTTGTTTTTTTTTTCTTTTAATTAAATAAAAAAACTTTTTAATTAAATTTTCTGTTTCACCCTTTTTTTCATCCATCTACCGGGATTCCGCGTAACTCGATATATTATTTGAAATTGAAATGGTGGAAATAAAAGTAAAAAAATTGAGGTCCCACCCAAAAAACCGCAAAATTGTCTGTCTGTGTCTATGAACCAATTATCTCAAGAACGAAAAGAGCAAGTACCTCCCTGGCACTTGACACAGAGCTTTTGAACTAAATCAGCCCTATAAAGCAGGGGCGTATATAGAAATTTTTTCGGGGGAGAGCCAAAGTTTTCCGCCTTGCGAAAAATTTTGATTTTTCCACCCGCGGAACATTCACTTTTCGCGGAACCAAAATTTTTTCCCCGTCCGTAAAAATATTTTACCTTTTTTTTTAGAGACGCAAAATTTTTGCCGTCCGCGGAACCAAAATTTTTCTCATGTGCCGCCAGCGAAACATTCCCTCTTTCCGGAACCAAAATTTTCGTGGTGCGGGGCCGAGGGGGGGCCTGGGGGGGGGGTCGGGACCCACTTTTGTCTCTATATCCTCATATGTGTATATCTTTGGAATATTTCGGGGGCCTCCCCCTTATATACGCCCTTGCCTAAAAGTACTAGTACTTTACTCAAGCCGAAAGCGAAGGAGGTCCAGGGGCGCAGCTGAAGGCGGGCTTTGCCACTTGTAGTAATATATTTTTCGTATAATATTAAAAATTTCTTTATATTATATTTTTGACAGAAAGCATTCGAATTTTCTTTAAATATATGGAACTTCATTAAATGTCAATAATTAAAAAAAAAAAAAACTTTTATTTATTTATTAATATTAAAAAATATTCCTAGAAACCAAAAAAAAAAAATAAATAAATAAATAAATTTCACAAAAAAAAAAAAATAGTTTTCACACGGCGAGATTAGAACTCGAGATTTCGACAAAGAATGAACGTTACCAATCTAGCCACCGAGGATTTTCGAAATATGATTGTTAGCAACGGCTTTATAAGACATGCTGGCAAATCTTTAACATTTTTTTTTGACGGTTGAGAAGCGCATTCTCTCGCTTTAACAGAATTTGTTTTTCAAAAAAAAATTTTCATTCAAATCGGTGACAGGAAGGCTAAGCACTCCCCTTGTAGACTTTCTTAGGTGTTTTTTTTTTTAATAATTTCGTCATATTTATATCATCTGAAATCGTTTTGAGATTATCAACATAAAATACAAAGAATACATTTTTGTCCCAATTCAGTGCTAACGTTCAGTATTTTAATATAAAAAAAAAACTTTGTATCTATTAATAAGTGTTAATGGAATTACTTTCTCCTCTATTATATCTTATAATTATTTCTACTTTAATTGCCTTGTCATTATTTTTATTACGAAAAAAAAAAAAAAAACTTTTCGATTAATCTAAGGTCAAATAAAATTACAAGTAATGGGATTAAAAAAAAAAAAAGAAGAGAGAGAGAAAAAGTGTGTCCTATATTCTATTTAAATTATTCTATTTTAGAGATAGAAGTCTCGCTTCACTAGTTTTCCATCTTCAACGATTATATTAACTGTTAATTTAAATATTATAATAAATATGACGTCAATCTTCTATTACGTACTAACTGTAAATCGCCCTCTACACTCCAACAACACAATGTGACGTCACGTTTATTCTTGCGTGTATTTTTTTAAATATCTTCCCCTCCAAAAAAAAAATTTAATTATTAATTATAATAATATAGCTAATATCTTAATTAAATTTATTTGATATTCTTTTAATTAAATTCTATTGTTATTTTTATTATAAATTAAAGGTATCACAAATATTTAATATTATTTTTAACCAAAATATCCTCAACGAAATTGACTTTAAATGAAATAAAAAAATTTCTTTATTAATAGGCCTATAATAATAAAGATATCACGGTCTTGACGTAAACAAATATCATTGTAATTAAAAGTAATTAGCCTATATCTCTTCTGAAATTGCAACAGTTAGTGTCAAATTTCCAACATTTGTTTTCGAAGATTATTAGATTAATTAATTTTATATTCTTTGATTGTTATTGTTGAAAAATGTTTATAATAATTGCTCTATCTGCGCCACTTGGATGATTCAGGCTTTATTTATGCGTTCTGTTGTGCAGGTTAGTTTTTCTGATGTTCTATTATTGACTCAAAAAAGGTAATATTTTCTTTTTAAGAAAATTTAATATATCTTAAAGATATTTTAATTTAATATTAATTATTTTTTACATTTCTAATTAATTTTAACTCAAATTTAAATCATTTTATTTAAAAATTGCAATTTAAATTGAAATATTGATGTCTTTTGAATATCAATATATTTCTCTCGTTTGAATTTACTTGAAAATAGTTCATATTTAACGTGAATATTTTGATGATACAAATAGATTAACTTATCTCATAATAAAGATAATCTTTATTTTGTCGCACTTTTAGGTTAACACGTTCGACTCCAGCGCTGGACCAAATTTTATTTGTGTGGAAGGAAATTTATTATTGATATTAAGGTACGTCAATACTTAGAGAACTCTGTTTTTTTCCTTAAAACATAAATAAACATCTGATAATTTTTTTTTGTTCCGATATAAATACGGAAAAGCATTTAATAAATTGTTACCTGAGCAAGGCTAGCAAGTGCTTACGTCACCGTCCCTCTCCCTTTCTCTTCTCCTCTCTTATTTGTCAAATTATTCAATTATTTTAATAGAGCTCATTTAAATCGAGTTTACTTTCAATTATATGAGTCATTTAAGCGTTAAATTATTGGAATTTATACCGTCAATATTTCTTTAAAATACGGACTCAGGCACCTGTTTAAAAATGAAATTAAAAAAAAAATTTGCATCTCGTCCTAGGCGAAAAAAAATTGCTTCAAATGAATTGACTTGAAATAAATCAATTGCGGTAAATAGGGTCAAAATGGCCTGAAATGTCGAAAAGGTCAAACAAATATTAGCAGAATTGGTGTCAATTTCAATTAAATCCCAGAATAAGTAAGTGACTAATTTCTTGTTTATGAAAGGTGACTTTTTCGGATTTTGTTCTTTTAACTTTCTCTTTATTAACCTAAAAAAAAAGGGGCGCGAAAAGTTTATTTCGACCAAATATTCTTTAAAATTAACGACAATTTTCAAGAAGATGAATTTCATAACCTTTAAAAAATGAATTTTAATTTACTTTTTAGTGTTTTTTTTTTTTTTTTTATCTATTTTATTAAGGTGTATAAGTGCATCTTTAAATTGCTAGTGAGGAATAGGATTAAACTATGAACTGTTTCAGGTTTTTTTTTTTTTTTTTTTTTTTTTTGAATGTTCTAGCGAATTTAGGTAAAAGTATTGTTTGAATGTGGATGTGTGTGATTGGTTTGGCAAAATTTTCTGTTTGTTAGTATATTTACTGTGTATACATATATACATAAGTAAATGCTTTTGTAGGTAGTGCAGTCCATGGTGAGCTGGCCGAAATGGGACTATCCCGGGGCCTTAAAAGGGGGTTCCAAATGCAATTCCTTAATTAAAAAAAAAAAAAAATCTATTTTATTTATTAGCTAAATATACAGTAAGCAAGCTATTTTGGTTGTGATTACTATAATGTTAAGTAGACAAATTTTTGTTTATACAAAATTTTTTTGTTTACATCATTGAAGAGGTTATTAATTATTAAAAAATTTTCTTCAATAATGTAAACAAATGATAAAATAGAATTTTTTTAAATAAAATAATTTAATTGTTATTATTAAAATAATAAATTTAATATAATTTAATTTAATAAAATTATTTTTAATAAAAGATGAAATTTTATTATTAATAATAAATTTTCATTGCTTAAAAGACTTATTATTTTCATATCTGACTTTTTGGGCAACTATTTATGAATCTTCTTGTGGGATTTCATTGGTTGTATTTTCAGTTGTTTCTTCTCTTCTCTGTCCCTTTCCTCCTCTTCCCCCTCCTTTTTCCCGTCCTCTTCTCCTCCTCGCCCCTCCACATCTTTTGGCGTCCCATTCTTCGTTTCTATGTCCACATTATAGAGTGTTGGAATAAAGAATCGATTGACGTGCGATTGCCATGAAGTAGCTGGTTGTAGTAGGTGATATAAACGCACTTGGCCGTGTCCATTCGACACTGGTATATAGAAGCCCGGCAGAAAGTGACTGGATGTCAAGGAGATTGACAACAGGAGACACAACACCAACATCTGACAACATCATTGCAAATACGTTTATTTCAATTGAATTAAGGCTAAATGGCCTAAGATGCCGTAAACAAATTAATTAAATTAACTAGACTAACCTCCTCCTGGACCGCCCTCCAACTGGCTCGGGCCCGCCAGCAGCGGACCCTTCTTAATTATGAAAATAAATTTTTTTTTAACACTTTTTTTCTCATTCTCACACTCACATACTCAGTCTTCTCAGCCATATAAGACTAAACGATGCTCATTATTTGTAAATTTATATTAATTTTAAACTGGTAACCGTTGGCTCTAGTTGAAACATTATGCTTTAATAGGAGAATTAAATTAATTACATACTGACATTCAGTATTCTTATTTAAGGCATTTGGATACCAAATGGCTTAAATAAAACCATCGGACTGCCTGGGATCCGAACCCTCGACGATTGGTATACAAGCCAGGCGCTATCAACTACGCCAAGCCCGAGGGCCGTATTTAATTTAATAGTACACTGCACGATGATGAACGACAATTGAAAATGCTGGAGGTATCTTCAGGGCAATTTTTATTCCACTATTCAAGGACTCAACGCCTCCCTTCATCAGGACTAATGTGGTTATAAACAAATGAATCTTCGCTGGTTTAGTCATTAAAGAATGCAGACGAAGTTGGACTATTATATTGCATTCTTTAATGACTAAACCAGCGAAGATTCATTTGTTTATAACCACATTAGTCCTGATGAAGGGAGGCGTTGAGTCCCTGAATAGTGGAATAAAAATTGCCCTGAAGATACCTCCAGCATTTTCAATTGTCGTTCTTCATCTATCTACACCAGGCTTTTCCAATCATCATTAGTACACTGCACGTCAAAAATAACGTAACATTTTGTTTCTACTTAAGAAGACCTGTTCTAATCTACCATTTTTTTTTTTAAACATTCACACTTTTTTCTCATTCACAGTCTTTTTCGGCAACTTAGGCCATATAAGACTTTCGGTACCCGTTGTTTATGACAATATCTATTGGGGGTGCAGGCATTTCTATTTAAGCCGTCTGAAATCCAAATTGTTGTATTGTTATTGTATTTAAATTCGTATTGTGTTTGTTGGACCTAGCCACCGAGGACTGGTGCCTCTAAGCGGGTCGTAATAAATTTATTTATTATTTATTTATTTAAATCCCTTAAATAAAACCATCGGAGACTGCCTGGAGTCCGAACCCGTGACGATTGGCATAGGAGGTAGGCACGCTACCTACTATGCCAAGTCCGGGAGCTTTAATCTACCTTAATGATACTCTAATTTAAGAAACATTTAATATGGAATCTTAAACATTTCTAAGTAAATTTAACACAAATACAAATCATTTTAATACAATTTAAAAGACAAAATATGTCGATTTTCAATTTGAGGGACAAATCAACATAATCTCGATATGTTTTGTTGGATATTAATTCAAAATTTTGTTTTTATAAGAATTTCCAATAAAATAGACAGAGAAAAACTGAAATGGAAAGATTATTTGTAAAATTTTAGAAATTTGACGTTAATACAAACATTTCGACATTTTTGTCTTTGATTTATTTAATTTGTATTAAATTGATTAAAATGATATGGATTTGTGTTAAATTTATGTAGAAATGTAAAAGATATTTGATATTAAAGGTAGATTAGAAGAAACAAAGTGTTCAAATAGATACCTTTATGCAGGGCCGGCGCAAGCTATTCTGCCGCCCTAGGCAAGATATTTTTTTTGCGCCCCCCCCCCCAAAAAAAAAACTTTAAAAATTTAATTTGCCGCCCCCTCCTTAAAATTTTCCCTGATCTTAAAAATTTTTCTGCGAAATTTTTTTTTTTTTTTCGCGGAACCAATTTTTTCCCGTGTGCCGCCTGCGGAACATTTTCTTTTGAGCGGAACCAAAATTTTTTCCCGTCCGGAACAATTTTTACCTTTTTTTTTAGAGACGCAAAATTTTTGCCCCCCGCGGAAACAAATTTTTTTCGGGTGCCGCTTCTGGAACCAAAAATTTTTTTTTCCTTTCTGCCGCCCCTCTCCAGGTTGCCGCCCTAGGCGGCCGCCTAGTTCGCCTAGTGGACGCGCCGCCCCTGCCTTTATGTTTAATTCATTAATTTCATTTTATTCAATTTATTCAAATAGATACCTATCATTGATTAGTCTAACATCCGACATGCGCTCAGTCACATCATTTATTTTTTTTGAAGATTTGTTTTAGCTGTAGTTTTATTATGTTTAAGGTAAAAGAGAATAATTCCCAAAGAAGAATGCAGCCAAATTTTAATAAAATTCTTAATCACGTGCTGACGTTTCGGTTCGGGTTTGAACCATCTTCGGAGCTGTCTTTATGTCGTAATCTCAAAAATATTTTTTTATAATCGCAGGAAATAAAGCCTAGTACACAAGAGTAAGACGAAGATGGTTCAAACCCGTACCGAAACGCCAGCACTTGATTAAGAATTTTAAATGAAATAAAATTTGGCTGCATTCTGCTTTGGGAATTATTCCTTTTTACCTTAAGCCTTTGGTTGGTTATTTTTTTGCACTAACCCAATATAGAAGAAAGAAAAATAATTAAATTTGACACTTTTTTTTTTGCCCAGTTGGTTATATAAAAATAATGAAATAAGAGCACTGCGACGACGACACCTGCCTGACCTTCATGATGATGTCCTTCGGGATGACCTCGGCTCTTGAGATGAGAGATGAGAGATGCTCCAGAGAGAGAAGAAGAATGACTCTAGCATCTGCTCTCTGGGTGTGTGTGAATATATAGCAAAGGGGAAGAAGAAATCCTCCCCGACCAAAGTGTCGCTCACGTGACGTCAGAGGAAAACGTTGCAATAATTAAAACATTTTCTTTAACATCAGGTGTGTGTGTGTGTGTGTAAAAAGAAAGAATGTCTGCTCTCTGGTTTCGTTATTCTTTGCTTTTTTTTTAAACAATTTGAACCCTCCACCCCCACTTTGTTCTGGTCTGTTCAAAGAGGTAAATGCCCTCGGGGTATGGCGTAGAGGTTAGCGTGCTAACCTCATATACCAACGTCGCGGGTTCGACCCCAGGCAGTTCGATGATTTTATTTAAGTCAATTGGATACCAAATGTTAAATAAGTATGCCTGGACCCCTAATAGATATATTATTTAATAACGGATATCGTAACCATGTCTTACTATCTTCCGAGTATGCCGTACAAGACTAGTGTAAATGTGTGTCTTCAGAAGTTTCAATGTGCAATGAGAATATAAGTTTTAAGAGCATCTAAAAAATAATTATTTAAAAAAAAAATTAGAGAAAAAAGAAAAAAAAAACGAAAAAGTACATCAGTAAAGTACTAGTACTCTTATGTGACGATAATGATTTTTATTCTTGAAATGTTAGATTAAGGATTATAAAAAAATATGGTGTGACAGGCACAGAACACAACTTTCAACTTTATTCACGCCAGATTTTCTAATAAAATGAAAAAATCAAAGACTATGTGGAGGAAGACTGTAAAAAACAGTTAGAAGATGAAATATCTTTGCCGACGTTTCGGAGTCTAAATGTCACCCATCTTCAGAAAATTATAGAAAGATATTATTGAACTTAAAAAATTTTTTGGCGAAAAATAATTATTAATAAATTTAAAATAAAAGATAAATTCTCAATCTTTTTATTTCCAAATATACAAAATTTCTTTGGGATATTTCGGTCGCATCACACAACCATCCTCAGCCAAGAAATTTAAAGCTGGAAAACGTCATATAATAAAAATAAACTTGCTGGGCTTATCAGATAAAAACCTTTCAAAATATACATTTGCCAGGTCCTCAAGTTTCAAGAAATTTCTTGAAATTAAACGAGTGTTGTTGAGGACCTGGCAAATGTATATTTTGAAAGGTTTTTATCTGATAAGCCCAGCAAGTTTATTTTATTATATGACGTTTTCCAGCTTTAAATTTCTTGGCTGAGGATGGCTGTGTGATGCGGCCGAAATATCCCAAAGAAATTTTATATATTTATTTGGAAATAAAAAGATTGAGGATTTATCTTTAAATTTATTAATAGTTATTTTTCGCCAAAAAAATTTTTGAAGTTCTATAATATATTAATATTTCTATAATTTTCTGAAGATGGGTGACGTTTAGACTCCGAAACGTCGACAAAGATAATTCGGATTTTATTTAATCTTCTAACTGTTTTACAGTCTTGCTCCACATTGTCTTTGATTTTTTCATTTTATTAGAAAATCTGGTGTGAATAAAGTTGAAAGTTGTGTTCTGTGCCTATCACACCATATATTTTATTATATACTTTTCTTGGCTGAGGATGGCTGTGTGATGCGGCCGAAATATCCTAAAGAAATTTTTATATTATTATTTGAAAATAAAAAGAGCGAAATAAATTTAGAATTTATCTTTTATTTTAAATTTATAGAAATATATTTTCTAAAATATTGATACTAACATTCTTAGTTTTCTAACAACTGAAGAGAGCTAAGGATTGTCCTGAAGATGGGTGACGTTTAGTCTCGAAACGTCGACACAGAATATTAAAATAGTTCGAGCCGAAAAGATCTAAACCAAGAGAGAGAGAGAGAGAGGCAACAAAACCTAGCTATATGTCAATTTTCCTCCCCCCTCTTCCACTCCACAATCTTGTTTCACACTCTTAATCGTTACTATACAAAGCTGACCCCGATTAAATCGTAAAAGGCAAGGTCAGAAGAAGACGAATCGAGCCATGTGTGGTTGGTGACAAATTTCCTTTTTTTTTCTATTTAATAAATAATATTGTAATTATAGTACCATAAATTGCATTTGTTGTTCTGATTGCGGCATCAGCTGTGCTCAAATTCCCTACCTGTACTTGGTATCGTATCTAAGTCTTTTTCGTCATCTTTGTGCGATATTCTGCCCCTTTCCTCAGAGTAATGATCGCCAGGGCTTCCTGGAGGATCAACCCCCTCCCTGGGTCGTAAAGTGTAGCCAACTATTTACATGTTAAGTTTTTATTGATATGCTTTTTTAAGAGTATATAAATAATTCATTTTTGATTAAATCAAAATCGTTAGAGCGAATTTTGAGAAATCGAAAAAAACTGAAAAAACACATTAGTAAAGTACTAGTACCCTTTGGCTGATGTGATTGAAATTTCATGAAATACTTGCGACATAGGTATTTGGCTTAAGTATAAAATTTTGAGTAACGAGAGTTTTTTCGTTTTTGAGTAATTCCCATTAACCCACATTTTTTGATATTTCACTTGAAATTAATTTAATTTATAGTGAAAAAAATCTTAAATTTCAAGAAGATCGATTCCAGTTAAAATATCAAAACATAATGTTTATGTAAATTTCTCTGAAAGAGATTTTATTGCTTTTAAATGCCCGTTTGATTGCTTTTCTTGAAATTGCCATTAAAAGGAGGCGATTCCCCTTTTAGCTTGAATGTGACGTCATTTTCACAATCATTTGAATGAATTTCAACTGAAATATCAAAAAATGTGGATTAAATTAAATAACTCAATAAGGAAAGAACTCTCGATACTCAAATTTTATACTTTAGCTAAGTATTCATGTCTCAAGCATGAGCATGGATTTCATTCCAATCGACCAAATAGTACTAGTACTTTACTGATGTATTTTTTCAATTTTTTACTTTCTCTTACCTATGTATATAGTAATATATATATAGAGAGAAAGTATTGGATTCATGTCAAAAATTCGATGTCGAGATTTTGATGGATCTTCACGTTTTGAGGTCCCCTGAATCCAAAAAGTGGTTTTCGCGACATGGTCTGTCTGTGTGGGTGGGTGGGTGGGTGTGTGTGGGTGGGGGGTGTGTGTGTGTCAATTTTAAGCATGAAGGAATTGGAGCTATGAGGCTGAAATTTTATATTTAAGTTAAACACCCCCCGGGACCGGAAAATAAGCTTTTAATCAAAATCGGCCAAAGAGTACTAGTACTTTACTGATGACTTTTTCAGTTTTTTCGATTTTCTCAAAATTTGCTCCAACGATTTTTTTTAAAATTCAAAAATCAATTATTTTTTAGATGCTCTTTAAAATGTATATTCTCATTTTGCGATTGAAATCTTCTGGAAGACCACTTTACTCTTGTACTTCATAGGGAAGATAGGAGAAATGGTTGCCATGGTAACAAAATATAAATATTTTCCCATACTTATAAATTTTACATCTGAATTCAAATGTTCCGTACTGTCGGGAACTAAATATATGTCGACACAAAATCTGGTGTGACAGCACAGAACACAACTTTCGATTACCGAAGGTAAGAGAAAGTTGTGTGCTGTGCAGTCACACCAGATTTTTTTTTTTATTTTTCTCACAATTTTATTTATTTATACCAGGACATTCTCCCCTAAATAAATAAGTAGTTGCTCTTAATAATAAAATGAAATTAGTAGCCTCCCACCCTATATTTACGATATTCTGTCTCCCGGCACTTCCACCAGGGCGCGGGTTTGGATTGCCCGAGACATACATCGGGCCTTATGTCACGATCTTTCGCTGTTACTAGCAGCAGAGTTTGGAATGCCCTCCCCCTGCATGTCGGTGGAGCTTCCAATTTCAGAACCTTCCGTTCCCTGCTATCCGTCCATCTGGGGGTGAGAGATTCTGGGAGATTTTGAGAGACAGATATGGCGCCGTTTTTGATCGGAAACTTGGTCACCTGATTCCTGCCCAACACTGTCGCGAGTCGAATGATCGATGGATATAAGTGGGTTCTTAATAAATGTATGACAAATTTACTGTGTACACTATGAGGGGCAACCTGCCCTATGTACATGTTTGAATAAATAAATAAATAAATAAATAAATAGTTTTCTCGAGAGGGAAATGAAGGAGGTTGATCCATTTTTTCCTCTTCATAGGCACAGACTGCGCTGGACCACGCCCCACGCATGACCTTGCCATTCTTTTTTTCCTTCATGAGGGTTATTTTTTTTTTTTTTTTTTTTGTTCGATAGGCCAAATGTCAGTGTGTGTGTGTGTGTGTTGTTAGCATCCATAATGTCGGTTGACCTTGCTAATTAGTCCGGTCCAGCAGGTCTCCAGACTGGACTCTGGTTGTTGTTCCTGTTACGCCCTCTCTATTAAACCGGGAATTTCCCTAATTTCGATCATATAAATTTTATTTATCAATATTGCTAAACGTCCAGGGGGCAGTGGACTTATCTCAATAAATTTTTTTTTTTTTTTTTTTTTAAATAAATAATAAAAAATGGTGTGACTGAACTCACAGTACTCAATTTTCTCTTCAAAAAATGAGTTTAGTCTCATATAATCTTGTAGAGAGGACTTTGGTGCGTGTTATTCCGCCTTCGGCGGGCTTTACCACTTGTGAAAGGCCTACGCCCTCTGGACCCCCTTCCTCGCCTTCGGCGAGCAAATGCATCGCCCACTAGGGGTGGGTCGTTTTGTTTTCAAAGCTTATTAGATTAATTAATTTTATATTCTTTTAATTAAATTGTATTCTTTTATTGTTATTAGAAAAATGTTTATAATAATTGCTCTATCTACGCCACTTGGATGATGGAACAAAACTCGTTAATTTTGCTTAGATTGATACATGTTGGTTTATATAAAAAAAATATCTATTTATGGGCTAGAGTTTTCTGAAGGCTAATATTTTCAGAATAGGTTGCATTTTAGTGATGGAAAGATCAGCTCTAGTACCGGGGCCTTTGACGGGAATAAGCCGGTAAAGTTGCGGGAAGATGGTTTTTCGCAAATACCTCGAAAACTATGCGGTTTTCCGCAAAAATTCATCTATACAAAAATAATCGAAATTAAATTACAAACAAAAATAGTCTAGTACATAATCACGCTAAAGTGAACGGTTCGGGAGATATAGAGGGGTAAAATATATAATTCTAACAATGTTGTCATGGTAACAAGATATAAATATTTCTCTATGTCCGCCTCCTTTCATATGAATTACCCCCCCCAAGAGTCGCGGGAGCGACTCGTCGCCGAGCATGTGAAAAGCAAAAGAAAGCAAAGAAACTCTTAATACTACCATTTAGTTGACATTCCAATAGATGCCAATGGCCCATTGCATTTAGATGGACGAGTCGTCCCTAGACTATATTATCAAGAATGATTTTAAATCCTTAATAAAAGATAGGGACGTGAAAAAATTTTTTTGAGAAACTTTTCTCTTTCTGGGCGAATATCTCAAAAAGGTTTTAAGATATCGGAGCCAAATTTTTTTATATTAAACCAGAATAAATAAGGATTATTTTGAGCACAAATTCAAAAAAATTCCAGTCCCAAAAAGAATGGCAGAGGCTCAAAGTTGAGATTTTGCCGATTTCGGAAGGTCAAAAGTTAGTCTCTTATTTTTCCTTTTTTTTTTTTTTTTTTTTTTTTTTTTTTCTTTTTTTTTTTTTTTTTTCATTCTTTTCTTCAATTTTCAAATTTTTAGACAAAGCTACAGGTTTCCCTGCTGGACCGATTAGGATGAAATTTAAGAAATACAAATAGGTACTATCAAAAACCCGATACCTTTGATATAAAATTTCATTTTGGATCAAAGTGACTTTTTCGAGAGGTATTCAAAATTTCAAATTTGTCCTATCTTTAACATGGCCAAAAGACAATTCTAACTATTTTGCTCCCTGATGACGTCATCTAGAGAACATATCTATTAATATTAGTAATTTTCATCCCTAATGGAACAAAAATTTTTTAGGATAGATCCATTCAGATAGAAATAGATTAACGTGATAAAAAGGAGTGCTACCAACATAAAATAAATAAAAAACCTAAAATTTTATAAAAATTTGGGAAATCCTAATGTTTATCGTTTCGAATGGATACCAAACGAAGTATTTACAATCTACCAACATAACAAAAATAAAAAACCTAAAATTTTATAAAATTTGGTGAAATCCTATGTTTATCGTTTCGAATGGATACCAAACGATGTATTTACATTCCTACCAACATAACAAAAATAAAAAACCTAAAATTTTATAAAATTTAGGGAAATCCTATGTTTATCGTTTTGAATGGATACCAAACGATGTATTTACATCCTACCAACATAACAAAAATAAAAATCCTAAAATTTTATAAAATTTGGTGAAATCCTATGTTTATCGTTTCAGAATAGATACCACACGATGTATTTACATCCTACTAAACATAACAAAAATAAAAATCCTAAAATTTTATAAAAATTTGGTGAAATCCTATGTTTATCGTTTCGAATGGATACCAAACGATGTATTTACATCCTACCAACATAACAAAAATAAAAAACCTAAAGTTTTATAAAATTTGGTGAAATCCTATGTTTATCGTTTCGAATGGAATACCACACGATGTATTTACATCCCTACCAACATAAAAAAAATAAAAATCCTCAAAATTTTATAAAAATTTGGTGAAATCCTATGTTTATCGTTTCAAATGAATACACCAAACGATGTATTTACATCCTACCAACATAACAAAAATAAAAATCCTAAAATTTTATAAAATTTGGTGAAATCCTATGTTTATCGTTTTCGAATGGATACCAAAGGATGTATTTA
>JAKCPI010031397.1:0-16906 GCA_023213315.1 Euborellia annulipes | reverse complement strand
TTTCGTCTTCGATTGTTATTACCTAAGATGGACATTTTGGCGGTTTGGACAGTTGTTGTTACCATGGCCATTGGTGAATAAACAATTTTTTTTTCTTCTCTTCTCTTTCATTAGGCATTAAGTTAGAATTAAGTTTTTATAGATATTTTTTTGATTGGATTATTTTATATTTTTTTTTATTTGGTCTTAGCTATATATTTTAATTTTTTTGGGGCAAACACTTTTTGGGTAAATTTACGATAATTAAGGAGACGGGAGTCTGAATTACGTTTTATAGATATTCTTTGGGTCGTTTTATTTTATTTTATTTTATATTTTTTTTATTTGGTCTTAGCTATATATTTTTTAATTTTTTTTGTCAAACACTTGTGGGAGTAAATTTACGATAATTAAGGAGACGGGAGTCAGAATTACGTTTTATAGATATTCTTTGGCCGTTTTATTTTTATTTTATTTTATATTTTTTTCATTTGGTCTTAGCTATATATATATATATATTTTAATTTTTTTGTCAAACACTTTTTGGGAGTAACTACGATAATTAAGGAGATGGAGTCAGAATTACGTTTTATAGATATTCTTTTGGCCGTTTTACCTTATTTTATTTTATAATTTTTTTTATTTTATTTTATGTATTTTTTTGTTTTGGACTTGTCCATATGCTTTATTTTTTTTTGTCAAACACTTTTTGGGAATAAATTTATAATAATTAAGGAAGCGGAAGATCTACTTTCGTTATAAGAATTCTCTAAAGTAATATCCATTAGGAAGCTCCTCGGTAAAGGGATCTCGTGGTCAGTTCCTCAGCCCACACAACTCAGCGCGGACAACAAGGGAGTCACATAATATTTAATCAAATAGTATTCTCATATATTTTATTTGATAATTAATTAAATTATTAATAAGTGTGGCTAATTCGCCTATAGGGTAACATCCCCCGACTCAAAGAGATTTTATCGTCGAAGACAATGGATAAAATCTTTTTTTTTTTTTTGAGTTAAAAATTTGAAGGGTGAAAGAAATCAAGATTATTTTATTTTTACTTTGTTATTAACTTTTTTACGCGAGAATATTGGCTGAGCGTTTCCGGCCGATATCTCCCCCGATGCCTTCCCATAATCTTCCGTGCTTCGGAAAGATCACCAGGATTATCACATCCAACCGCCGATATACAGTAGCTCAGACAGACAAACTTAGGTCAGTCAGGCTCCACTTTCAAGTATTTGGAATTCATTTTCCTTCCATCAACCACAAAGCTTCAATACAATAAATGGGATCAGGTTGCCTATTTATGGCTTTCCTGCCCGGAATAAGAATAGTAAAGGGGTGAATACACTGCCTTTTTCTAGGGGTATTCATCTCCCGAAAATTATTTATAATATAATAATGGCTTCAATGCCAGGAGACTTTGCTCCAAAATATTTATTTTTATTTATTTTTTGCCACTTGGGCCAGGACCAATGTCCTACACATTATCTATCTTTAGAATTTGAATCCAATCTTTCAATGGATGCCTTTCCTTCCCAAAATTTATTATAATTCAAACTAAACTGATTTACTATCAACTGATTCGAAGCAACAACCCAAATAATCCTCCCTAACACGACTTCAAATAAAAAAACACCTCAAGAAAACATCCTCCAGTCTCACTCAGACAATATTTTATTCATAATAATTGCTTTTTTATAATAATAATTGCTATTTAAAAATGTGGGTATAATTACTTGATTTCTTCCAATTTAACATATTTTTTATTTATTTTTTTTTTTAAACGTCGGGATATCAATTTATTAATTTCTTTTAATTGTTATTCATTTGTTTTATGAGAATCTTTGATAGTTTTACTTTAATCTTAATATTAATATTTCAAGTGATTTGAACTTTAATTATTATCATTGATAATTGCTTCATACAATATTTAATTAACAATAATTCGTACAACATATATTTTTTTTTTCATTTCATTTTATCTATGTATATAAATTTTTGTCATTATCTATTGGGAAGATTTAAATAAATTATAAAAATATTTCTTTTTCATTCAAAGATAGAATTTAACAGGGAATTTCAAGGGACAAATTCATTGATATTTAACATAATATTAATAGTAAATAGTATTTGTAAAAATATTTTATTTTTTTACAAAAAAAATTCATTCATAAATCTTTAACTTTAAATTCAATGATTTCTTTTCATTCATATACACATTTAATTGATTTAAAATTGATAGAGAATAGCTGTGTTTAATAATTTGGGCTTGTTTTATCTAAATAAAATTTTCTTAATTAAAATTTCAATTAAAGGAATCATAATTATGATAAAATTTTGTTAGTCAAAGTCAGGTCTGTTTAAATGGTTTCATGTTCGTAGTAATGGCGGATTTGTTTATGATTTAAAACGCGAATGGTGCTTTTTAGGGAGACGTTTACAGGCAAACGTCGTATGATGTTCCCTATAGTATTCGTATATTTTCTTTATATAATAGATCCAGGTAGTACTGGGCTCTATTAAAGGTTGCATAGGTGCAAGGTGAGTAGTAGTTTCCGTGGGAATCGGTTCTGGTAATGGCAGATATCTTCTATAATAATAAAAATATTCGTAATATTGATTTCCAGAGGCGGTAATCATAATTATCTTATAATGTCTCACACTAAAAAGTTGATAATCAATCATATATTCGATATAGAAGAATTCTGGTTTTACAGGTGAGAAATATGTTGTACCTGTGTAACGAAAGTTGTAATTTAAAATATCTGGCGAGGTGAATTCTGCTTCCCAGACCTCCCTCGTTATATTTAGACATAATTTTGATTGTGGTGTGATTTGATTAGTATGTTTAATAGATGGTTTTTGTTGTGAGTCGGGTTTGTCCGCAAGGCGTCTGAACGACTCTTCAGCACTTACAACGACCGTTGCGCGGACAGCCGCTGACGTTTCGGTGTTCAATTTAGGATGTTCAGGTGTTATTGAATAGGGGTCGGTTTTGTTCACAAGGCACCGGTGCGACCCGCCCGGATTTACAATTTCAATTGCGTGAACAGCCGGTGACGTTTCGGTGTTCAATTTAGAATGTTCAGGTGTTATTGAATAGGGGTCGGTTTTGTTCACAAGGCACCGGTGCGACCCGCCCGGATTTACAATTTCAATTGCGTGAACAGCCGGTGACGTTTCGGTGTTCAATTTAGAATGTTCAGGTGTTATTGAATAGGGGTCGTTTTGTTCACAAGGCACCTCACCCCCCGATTTACAATTTAATTGCGTGAACAGCCGGTGACGTTTCGGTGTTCAATTTAGAATGTTCAGGTGTTATTGAATAGGGGTCGGTTTTGTTCACAAGGCACCGGTGCGACCCGCCCGGATTTACAATTTCAATTGCGTGAACAGCCGGTGACGTTTCGGTGTTCAATTTAGAATGTTCAGGTGTTATTGAATAGGGGTCGGTTTTGTTCACAAGGCACCGGTGCGACCCGCCCGGATTTACAATATTAATTGCGTGAACAGCCGGTGACGTTTCGGTGTTTATTAGAGGTGGACTCGGCGGAGATTCAGGCCCTTCAGATGATATGACGTTTCGATCATCCTCTGAAAGATTTTCAACTAAGCGGGTTTCGGTGTGAGGGACGAGCATGGCTGCGTCATGGAAAATTTTTTGTATTTCAAGAAGTTGTGTTTTACAAATGGCAACCAAGGCGACCTCATCCGCTATTTCGGAGTCGTTAGTTGCATTCATTTTATTTACGAATCTGGTTGTTTGTTCCTCTATCTTGGGTGTTTGTTCACCTAATATGGCTGAAAGGTTTTGTCTTAACCTGACTGAGTTTTGTTTCAATTGTATATCGATCTGTTGAATTGCTTGTTGGATCTCACACATATTCAGGGTAGGTCTACTTGGAGCGGATATCTTCTCACGGGGTACTTTAATTTCGTGAGGATCAATTAGATCACTTAATTGATTCATGGTTAAATTTTAAATTGTAGTGTGTATAGGGTATGTTAATTAATGTCTCTTAAGTCAAGTAAAATGTCAAATTCAATTTGATAGCTGTCAAAATGACACGTGGGAATATTTATTTTCTTCAACTAGTGATTATTTTCTTCATTATTTTTATTCATTTAAGAAAAATAATTTATTCAACCTTTTAATTTTAGCAAGAATTTAAAATTTTAAAAGATTTGATTTAAATTTTTATTTTGATATGAAATTGATAATTTATAAATCGAATAAAATTATCCAAATTTTTTTTTTTCGGGTTTCGAATTTATTTTAATTAAATTAGAAGAATTTGATCTTAACGGGTTTAATTTGGTTTGCATTGATTTTAAGAGCGATTTCTAATAAAAATAGAGTTTAATTAGGGTTCAAATTTTAATATGATGCTGACCGGTGAGGGTTAACCGATCCCAGCCAACCTCCAGCCATGTTATATTAATGCGCTGAAAAGAAATCTCTTATATTTAAAGTTGTGGGGGGTAAACAAAGCAAAGTCGAGATTTTTCAGATTAATATGTTTTTTTAATTTATTCAAAAAAGAAATATTTTTTTTATGTTTTTAATTGTAACGAGTATCTGCTTCTTTGATATATAAAGATTAATGACTTAGTTTTATTATTACTAATTAAGATTTAAGTGTAATTAAAATTATTGATTGTTCAAAGTTTTCAATTTTTATGTTAATTTTAATGATTTTATATTTTTAATATTTATTTATATTTAATACCAAGCTTGGATGCAAAATTTTTATTATAATGAAAAATATTTTTTTTATAAAACAAAAGCTAGCTTTTTATTAAGCACTGCACTGAGGGGAAAGGGAACCGATGAAAATCTTATCTTTGATGTGGCTCCCACGAAGACATTTGCTGCTACCGGTGGTGGTCCAAGTCAGCCAGCGGTGAAGTGACCAATGGTCGTTGATAATGTGATTCTTCTTTAAAGATATGAATTTCGGTGGTTTTTTAACACATCACAAAATAAATAATTTGTTGTAGTTGATTGAGAGTAAATTAAACGTATAATTAATTGTAATTAATGAGAAATTGGGATCACTTATAAAGAGTTGGAGAGAGAGTGTAATACAAGACGTGTAGTCTCTCCGGCATCTAGGCTCTCAATGCCGTTTCACCCTTTGTCTCTTCGCGGCGCGCGCACCCTTTCGCGTCATCGTCGCCGCACAAAATTTTCAATTTAATCAAATTTATAATTTATTTAATATAAAATTGCAAAATAATTCTTTTGTATAATAAGATGAAATGAATTTGATATTATTAATTAATATTTGTTAGATACGAAATCACATAATATTTAATCAAATAGTATTCTCATATATTTTATTTGATAATTAATTAAATTAATAAAAGGTGGCTAATTCGCCTATAGGGTAACAATACTTATGGGATCATAAATATAGGTTTTTAATTTATATATCAGGCAATCAGGCTCTATGTACATTTTAATGTAAAATAAATATTGAATCCATAAAAATTTAGAAATTTTTTTAGGCATTAAAAATAAAATAAGAATAATAAATTAAAAAATCTCACTTAATATTGTTTAAAATATAAAATTAATTAGACTTGTAAAAAAAACGAATAAAAATAAATCTAATAATAGAAAACAAATATAAATCTCTGAAGATAAACAAATCGAACGACAATCAGCCAACAACGCATGAATGGCCGAGAAAGAGATCAAGTAGAGCGCTACTTTTGCACCGATAAAGTGAACCAAAACATCATAGTTAGTCTTATCCCAACACTCTCATATGCAGAGGTTTCTAGAATCATCTCCTTCAATTTTGATGAAAAAAATTATCTATTTACTCACACTCATGTTAAATTATCTTTTTAATTTGATATTATTTTGTATACAGATGCGAATACTTATAAAACGAAAAAGCATATTCAAAATAATTAATAATAAATTCTATATTTAATTCATTCATTTTACGGTTATGTAATAAAAAAAATGAAAAGGATTAAGAAGGAAAATAAATACCTAGGAAAGTGAAGATAAGGTTGGAGGTCGGCGTGGAAATAATCGTGGAGAAAAGACATCGTGGATTACATCCTTGGGTGCTTGTTAATCAGGCGGCGGGAGCGGAGAGGATTTCGTTTGGAAGCTTCTTCACTGGCCGTGGAGCACATACTGAAGGTGGCGACGCCGGCAACTAGTGTCGAACAAACGAAACAATCATGTCACGTGACATCAATGCTGCTCTGCTATTGGTCAAATAATCAAAGGCATTATTTAAAAAAAAAAAAAATCTGGTGTGCTGGTCGCACAGCATACAACTTTCGCTTGCCTTCGGTAATGAAAAGATGTGCTTGTGACACCAGATTTTTTTGTGTCGACATATATTTAGTTTCCGCCGATATATTAGAATTCAAGATGTAAAATTTATAAACATGGGAAAATATTTATATTTTGTTTCCATGACAAATACCATGTTTCATTTAACCAACCGTTTAGTTTGATAAATTTTATTTATTCAAACAATTTCTATATTTCTTATAATTAAACCCCGGATTTTTATGCAGTAAAAACCCCTAAATATGCCATATAATATGTAGTAAAAGTATTAAAATATGCAATAATATATGGCTTCCAATCATAGGCGCCGGAACTGGTGGGGGCAAGGGTACATTGCCCCCCCCCCCCCCTGGCATCCTATAGGGGGGCAATATGTCTTTTTTATTTCATTTATTTTTAAAAATGATATATTTTTACTTTTGAAAAATCAAATCTAAATTAAAAATAATTAAAAGAGTAAGAAATTCATTTTTTTCCAAAAATTTTTGAAAAATCACTACCAAATTTTTTAAAATTTTAATTTTATTAAAATTGTGATTTTATTTAAAATTTTTAAAGTTTTATAGTAGATTTGTTTTTGTTTTATACTATTTGAACATATTAAATTATTTTAATTTTCTAAAAAAAAAATTTTTTGCCCCCCTCCCTGATTCAAATTCGTTCCGGCGCCCGTGCTTCCAATTAAAGGTAAATCATGTTTTCTACTAATGTAAAATAAATCGTGTTTTATTTTTGGAAGGAAATAATGTAAAAAACTAGGAACCGACCGAATATTTGGATTCGGTTTCGGCCAGTTTCGGCCAAAAAGTAGCCGAAACCTGAGTCTGAAAAGATGGGATGAGACTCGCATGCAAAAAACAAGTCAAATGAATCACACTTGAGAGAGAAAAAAAATTTAGTCTCCCTAAAAAAAGGTAAAATGATATAAATTTTTTATAGGAAATAGAAGTTTCGGTTTCGGTTACTGTTTCGGCTGAAAATCTTGTTTGGTTCCTAGTAAAAACAATAAAAACTAAATTTAATTCGAGAAAATAGTATAATATACTAGTACACAGCACACTACAGTAAAATTTGTTAATTTATTTAACAAAATAAACACATTATAAAAAAAAATGTTAAGTAAGAATAAAAAGACACACAGACTTCAGGAATCGAAAGTTGTGTTCGGTGCTTGTCACACCAGATTTTTTTTTTTTTAATTTGAATCAAAATCAAACGAATTGAAACGTAATTTTTGAGAAAATTGAAAACGAAAATTTATTATAATAGCCGATTGCATTTATAATTAGCGAGACTATATTTATCAAAAATCCTTAATAAAAAAAAAAATTGAGCCTTGACTAGGATGAAATGTGAGAAAAGAATCGATCGAAGAGGCAAATGGAGAAAATAAAAGCTACATGTTTGTTTTTTCTGTTTTTTAGGCAAACCGTCGTTATTTAACTACTGTAGTCATCAATTATTTCATTTTAGTACACAAAGATTTAATGGATTTCTTTTTATCCCCCCGTGCCACTCTCCCTTGGGGGTGAATCCATTATTTATGTAAAGAGAGATTTACTCTTTATACATATTTAATTTGGATTCCGCTTTGATTTAATTTTCATATTGCATAAAAGAATATTTAAATGAATTAAAAAATTTATTAAAGTCATTTTTCTATTATATATAAAAAAAAATATAATAACCCCTAATCAAAGAGAAAAGAGACTCGCCGAGTAGCTACCGTAATAATTTCAATAAATTTTTTATCTCTAGAAATTCAGAAAAGAAAGGTCAAGGCTTTTTTATATTTCGGAGAAACTCTGTGTTGGGTGTTGCACAACTTTCCTTTGGAACGGCAACAAGAAAAACGACCTCGTCGGGGGTGGTTTTGAGTGGCCTTGCCCAATAGGGTCATACAGACAGACGGACATTATACTCCAAGAGCTGGCGACAAAAATGGGCAAGCGTTTTCTGAAGGCTAATATTTTCAGAATAGTGATGGAAAGATACTCTAGAGTCAGCACTTGCAGTATCGAAGCGAGGGGAATAAGCCGGCAAATTTGCAGGAAGATGACTTTTCGCAAATGTCTCGAAAACTATGCGCTTTTCCGCAAAAATTCATCTATCCAAAAATAATTGAAATTAAATTACAAACAAAAATGCTCTAGTACATAATCACGCTAAAGTGGACGGTTCGGGAGATATAGAGGGGTAAAATTTATAATTCATATGAAAGAAGACAATGAGATAGAGAAATATTTATATCTTGTTACCATGACAACATTGTTAGAATTATATATTTTACCCGTCTAAATCTCCCGAACCGTTCACTTTAGTGTGATTATGTACTAGACCATTTTTATTTGTAATTTAATTTCAATTATTTTTGTATAGGTAAATTTTTGCGGAAAAGCGCATAGTTTTCGAGATATTAGCGAAAAACCATCTTCCCGCAACTTTACCGGCTTATTCCCGTCAAAGGCCCCGGTACTAGAAGTGCTAACTCTAGAGTATCATCACTAAAATGCAGCCTATTCTGAAAATATTGGCCTTCAGAAAACTCTAGCCCATAAATAGATATTTTTTATATAAACCAACATGTATCAATCTAAGCAAAATTAAAAGTTTTGTTCCATCATCCAAGTGGCGTAGATAGAGCAATTATTATAAACATTTTTCAATAATAGCCCACGGGGCTTGGAGTAGTTGGTAGCGCGTCTACCTTCTATACCGAACGTCGCGGGTTCGGACCCAAATATGTATAATAATCAATAACGGATATCGTTTAAAGTCTTAAATGGCCTAAGTTGCCGAAAAGACTGTGTGAATGAGTGTGTGAATGTGAGTGTGAATGAGAAAAATGTGTGAATGTTTAAAAAAAAAAAAAAAAAAAAAATTTCAATAATAACAATAAAAGAATACAATTTAATTAAAAGAATATACAATTAATTAATCTAATAAGCTTTGAAAACAAAACGACCCACCCTAGTGGGCGATGCATTTGCTCGCCGAAGTCGAGGAAGGGGGGTCCAGAGGGCGTAGGCCTTTCACAAGTGGTAAAAGCCCGCCGAAGGCGGAATAACACGCACCAAATTCCTCTCTACAAGATTATATGAGACTAAACTCATTTTTTGAAGAGAAAATTGAGTACTGTGAGTTCAGTCACACCATTTTTTTATTATTTATTTAAAGAAAAAAAAAAAAAAAAAAATTATTGAGATAAGTCCACTGCCCCCTGGACGTTTAGCAATATTATAAATAAAATTTATATGATCGAAATTCGGGGCGTAACAGGAACAACAACCAGAGTCCAGTCTGGGGACCTGCTGGACCGGACTAATTAGCAAGGTCAACCGACATTATGGATGCTAACAACACACACACACACTGACATTTGGCCTATCGAACAAAAAAAAAAAATAACCCTCATGAAGGAAAAAAAGAATGGCAAGGTCATGCGTGGGGCGTGGTCCAGCGGAGTCTGTGCCTATGAAGAGAGAAAAAATGGATCAACCTCCTTCATTTCCCTCTCGAGAAAACATTTT
This sequence comes from Euborellia annulipes, assembly GCA_023213315.1. Classification (NCBI taxonomy): domain Eukaryota; kingdom Metazoa; phylum Arthropoda; class Insecta; order Dermaptera; family Anisolabididae; genus Euborellia; species Euborellia annulipes. The sequence goes on along the minus strand of JAKCPI010031397.1, from coordinate 7,066 downwards.
ACTAATTTCATTTTATTATTAAGAGCAACTATGGTTCAAATAAAATTGTGAGAAAAATAAAACAAAAATTGAAAAAATACATCAGTAAAGTACTAGTACTATTTGGTCGATTGGAATGAAATCCATGCTCATGCTTGAGACATGAATACTTAGCTAAAGTATAAAATTTGAGTATCGAGAGTTCTTTCCTTATTGAGTTATTTAATTTAATCCACATTTTGTTGAATTTTCAGTTGAAATTCATTCAAATGATTGTGAAAATGACGTCAAATTCGAGCTAAAAGGAATCGCCTCCTTTTAATGGCAATTTCAAGAAAAGCAATAAAACGGGCATTTAAAAGCAATAAAATCCCTTTCAGAGAAATTTACATAAACATTATGTTTTGATATTTTAAATGGAATCGATCTTCTTGAAATTTAAGATTTTTTCATAATAAAATAAATTTATTTCAAGTGAAATATCAAAGAATGTGGGTTAATGGGAATTACTCAAAAACGAAAAAACTCTCGTTACTCAAATTTTATACTTAAGCCAAATACCTTTGTCGCAAGTATTTCATGAAATTTCAATCACATCAGCCAAAGGGTACTAGTACTTTACTAATGTATTTTTTCAGTTTTTCGATTTCTCAAAATTCGCTTTAACGATTTAGCCCAGGGGAGGGGGTTGATTCACCAGGAAGCCCTGGCGACCATTACTCTGAGGAAGGGGGCAGATATCGCACAAAGATGACGAAAACACTTAGATACGATACCAAGTACAGGTAGGGGGATTTGAGCGCAGCTGATGCCGCAATCAGAACAACAAATGCAATTTATGGTACTATAATTACAATATTATTTATTGAATAGAAAAAAAAAGGAAATTTGTCACCAACCACACATGGCTCGATTCGTCTTCTTCTGACCTTGCCTTTTACGATTTAATCGGGGTCAGCTTTGTATAGTAACGATTAAGAGTGTGAAACAAGATTGTGGAGTGGAAGGGGGAGGAAAATTGACATATAGCTAGGTTTGTTGCCTCTCTCTCTCTCTCTCTCTCTCTTGGTTTAGATCTTTTCGGCTCGAATTATTTTAATATTCTGACTAAACGTCACCCATCTTCAGGACAAACCTTAGCTCTCTTCAGTTGTTAGAAAACTAAGAATGTTAGTATCAATATTTTAGAAAATATATTTCTATAAATTTAAAATAAAAAGATAAATTCTAAATTTATTTCGCTCTTTTTATTTTCAAATAATATATAAAATTTCTTTAGGATATTTCGGCCGCATCACACAGCCATCCTCAGCCAAGAAAAGTATATAATAAAATATATGGTGTGACAGGCACAGAACACAACTTTCAACTTTATTCACACCAGATTTTCTAATAAAATGAAAAATCAAAGACAATGTGGAGCAAGACTGTAAAACAGTTAGAAGATTAAATAAAAATCCGAATTATCTTTGTCGACGTTTCGGAGTCTAAACGTCACCCATCTTCAGAAAATTATAGAAATATTAATATATTATAGAACTTCAAAAATTTTTTGGCGAAAAATAACTATTAATAAATTTAAAGATAAATCCTCAATCTTTTTATTTCCAAATAAATATATAAAATTTCTTTGGGATATTTCGGTCGCATCACACAGCCATCCTCAGCCAAGAAATTTAAAGCTGGAAAACGTCATATAATAAAATAAACTTGCTGGGCTCATCAGATAAAAACCTTTCAAAATATACATTTGCCAGGTCCTCAACAACACTCGTTTAATTTCAAGAAATTTCTTGAAACTTGAGGACCTGCAAATGTATATTTTGAAAGGTTTTTATCTGATGAGCCCAGCAAGTTTATTTTATTATATGACGTTTTCCAGCTTTAAATTTCTTGGCTGAGGATGGCTGTGTGATGCGACCGAAATATCCCAAAGAAATTTTGTATATTTGGAAATAAAAAGATTGAGAATTTACTTTATTTTAAATTTATTAATAATTATTTTTCGCCAAAAAATTTTTTAAGTTCAATAATATCTTTCTATAATTTTCTGAAGATGGGTGACATTTAGACTCCGAAACGTCGACAAAGATATTTCATCTTCTAACTGTTTTTTACAGTCTTCCTCCACATAGTCTTTGATTTTTTCATTTTATTAGAAAATCTGGCGTGAATAAAGTTGAAAGTTGTGTTCTGTGCCTGTCACACCATATTTTTTATAATCCTTAATCTAACATTTCAAGAATAAAAATCATTACGTCACATAAGAATATTTACCTCTTTGAACAGACCAGGTGGGGGTGGAGGGTTCAAATCGTTAAAAAAAAAGCAAAGAATAACGAAACCAGAGAGCAGACATTCTTTCTTTTTACACACACATACACACCCTGATGTTAAAGAAAATGCTTTAATTATTGCAATGTTTTCCTCTGACGTCACGTGAGCGACACTTTGGTCGGGGAGGATTTCTTCTTCCCCTTTGCTATATATTCACACACACCCAGAGAGCAGATGCTAGAGTCATTCTTCTTCTCTCTCTGGAGCATCTCTCATCTCTCATCCAAGAGCCGAGGTCATCCCGAAGGACATCATCATGAAGGTCAGGCAGGTGTCGTCGTCGCAGTGCTCTTATTTCATTATTTTTATATAACCAACTGGGCAAAAAAATGTGTCAAATTTAATTATTTTTCTTTCTTCTATATTGGGTTTGTGCAAAAAAAATAACCAACCAAAGGCTTAAGGTAAAAAGGAATAATTCCCAAAGCAGAATGCAGCCAAATTTAATTTCATTTAAAATTCTTAATCAAGTGCTGACGTTTCAGTTCGAGTTTGAACCATCTTCGTCTTACTCTTGTGTACTAGGCTTTATTTCCTGCCATTATACAAAAATATTTTTGATATTAGACAGGTGCGAAGATGGTTCAAACCCGAACCGAAACGTCAGCACGTGATTAGAAATTAAAATTTGGCTGCATTCTTCTTTGGGAATTATTCCTTTTACCTTAAACATAATAAAACTACAGCTATAACAAATTTCCAAGAAAAATAAATGATGTGACTGAGCGCATATCGATTGTTAGACTAATCCATGATATGTATCTATTTGAACACTTTGTTTCTTCTAATCTACCTTTAATATCAAATATCTTATACATTTCTACATAAATTTAACACAAATCCATATCATTTTAATCAATTTAATACAAATTAAATAAATCAAAGACAAAAATGTCGAAATGTTTGTATTAACGTCAAATTTCTAAAATTTTAAAATAATCTTTCCATTTCAGTTTTTCTCTGTCTATTTTATTGGAAATTCCTATAAAAACAAAATTTTGAATTAATATCCAACAAAACATATCGAGATTATGTTGATTTGTCCCTCAAATTGAAAATCGACATATTTTGTCTTTAAATTGTATTAAAATGATTTGTATTTTTGTTAAATTTACTTAGAAATGTTTAAGATTCCATATTAAATGTTTCTTAAATTAGAGTATCATTAAGGTAGCTTAAATAAGAATACTGAATGTCAGTATGTAATTAATTTAATTCTCCTATTAAAGCATAATGTTTCAACGAGAGCCAACGGTTACCAGTTTAAAATCTATATATATAATTCACTAATGTCCGTCTGTCTGTCCGTCTGTCACGCTCTATTTAGGCAACTTCCCGTTGGAATTTTGAAATGAAATTTTTTATGGATAAAGAGGACCTTCTCGGGATTACAGGAAAATTATTTTCATCCCGAAATTCCCATAACTTTTTGAGTTATTAATTTTTAAAGTTACGATTTCTCCCATAGGAAATGTATAGAGAAATATTTATGTATTCTTCTCATTTGTGTATTCCATGAATGTAAACAAATCCTCAAGCAGGCACTGGATTGGAATAGGTAGTAATTCTTTTCTTTTCATTAGTAAGAAGCAAAGGCGAGGGTCCGCCGCAGGCCGGCCCGAGCCAGCTGGCGGAGGGTCCAGGGGGCGAAGCCCCCCCTGTCTAGATGCAAAGGCGGGCGCCTCGGGTTCTCATAATTAAGAAAAAGCGAGGGTCCGCTGCAGGCGGGCCCAAGCCAGCTGTAGGGGGGTCCAGGGGGGCGAAGCCCCCCTGTCTATATGCAAAGGCAGGCGCCACGGGTTCTCATAAATAAGAAAAGGCGAGGGTCCGCCGCAGGCGGGCCCGAGCCAGCTGGAGGGGGGTCCAGGGGGCGAAGCCCCCCCGTCTATATGCAAAGGCGGGCGCCACGGGTTCTCATAAATAAGAAAAGGCGAGGGTCCGCCGCAGGCGCGCCCGAGCCAGCTGGAGGGGGGGTCCAGGAGGGGCGAAGCCCCGGCTAGGCGCGAAGCCCGCCGAAGGCGGGCGACGCGGCTAGTTAATATAAATTTACAAATAATGAGTATCGTTTAGTCTTATATGGCTGAGAAGACTGAGTATGTGAGTGTGAATGAGAAAAAAAGTGTTAAAAAAAAAAAAATTATTTTCATAATTAAGAAGGGTCCGCTGCTGGCGGCCCCGAGCCAGTTGGAGGGCGGTCCAGGGGAAGGTTAGTCTAGTTAATTTAATTAATTTGTTTACGGCATTTTAGGCCATTTAGCCTTAATTCAATTGAAATAAACGTATTTGAAATGATGTTGTCAGATGTTGGTGTTGTGTCTCCTGTTGTCAATCTCCTTGACATCCAGTCACTTTCTACCGGGCTTCTATATACCAGTGTCGAATGGACACGGCCAAGTGCGTTTATATCACCTACTACAACCAGCTACTTCATGGCAATCGCACGTCAATCGATTCTTTATTCCAACACTCTATAATGTGGACATAGAAACGAAGAATGCAACGCCAAAAGATGTGGAGGGGAGAGGAGGGGAGGAAGATGAGAAAAAGGAGGGCGAAGAGGAGGAAAGGGACAGAGAAGAAACAACTGAAAATACAACCAATGAAATCCCACAAGAAGATTCATAAATAATTGTCCAAAAAGTCAGATATGAAAATAATAAGTCTTTTAAGCAATGAAAATTTATTATTAATAATAAAATTTCATCTTTTATTAAAAATAATTTTATTAAATTAAATTATATTAAATTTATTATTTTAATAATAACAATTAAATTATTTTATTAAAAAAAATTCTATTTTATCATTTGTTTACATTATTGAAGAAAATTTTTTAATAATTAATAACCTCTTCAATGATGTAAACAAAAAAATTTTGTATAAACAAAAATTTGTCTACTTAGCATTATAGAATCACAACCAAAATAGCTTGCTTACTGTATATTTAGCTAATAAATAAAATAGATTTTTTTTTTTTTTTAATTAAGGAATTGCATTTGGAACCCCCTTTTAAGGCCCCGGGATAGTCCCATTTCGGCCAGCTCACCATGGACTGCACTACCTACAAAAGCATTTACTTATGTATGTATGTATACACAGTAAATATACTAACAAACAGAAAATTTTGCCAAACCAATCACACACAACCACATTCAAACAATACTTTTACCTAAATTCGCTAGAACATTCAAAAAAAAAAAAAAAACCTGAAACAGTTCATAGTTTAATTCTATTCCTCACTAGCAATTTAAAGATGCACTTATACACCTTAATAAAATAGATAAAAAAAAAAAAAAAAACACTAAAAAGTAAATTAAAATTCATTTTTTAAAGGTTATGAAATTCATCTCCTTGAAAATGGTCGTTAATTTTAAAGAATATTTGGTCGAATTAAACTTTTCGCGCCCCTTTTTTTTTAGGTTAATAAAGAGAAAGTTAAAAGAACAAAATCCGAAAAAGTCACCTTTCATAAACAAGAAATTAGTCACTTACTTATTCTGGGATTTAATTGAAATTGACACCAATTCTGCTAATATTTGTTTGACCTTTTCGACATTTCAGGCCATTTTGACCCTATTTACCGCAATTGATTTATTTCAAGTCAATTCATTTAAAGCAATTTTTTTTCGCCTAGGACGAGATGCAAATTTTTTTTTTTAATTTCATTTTTAAACAGGTGCCTGAGTCCGTATTTTAAAGAAATATTGACGGTATAAATTCCAATAATTTAACGCTTAAATGACTCATATAACTGAAAGTAAACTCGATTTAAATGAGCTCTATTAAAATAATTGAATAATTTGACAAATAAGAGAGGAGAAGAGAAAGGGAAAGGGACGGTGACGTAAGCACTTGCTAGCCTTGCTCAGGTAACAATTTATTAAATGCTTTTCCGTATTTATATCGGAACAAAAAAAAATTATCAGATGTTTATTTATGTTTTAAGGAAAAAAACAGAGTTCTCTAAGTATTGACGTACCTTTATATCAATAATAAATTTCCTCCCACACAAATAAAATTTGGCCCAGCGCTTGGAGTCGAACGTGTTAACCTAAAAGTGCGACAAAATAAAGATTATCTTTTTTATGAGATAAGTTAATCTATTTGTATCATCAAAATATTCACATTAAATATGAACTATTTTCAAGTAAATTCAAACGAGAGAAATATATTGATATTCAAAAGACATCAATATTTCAATTTAAATTGCAATTTTTGAATAAAATGATTTAAATTTGAATTAAAATTAATTAGAAATGTAAAAAATAATTCATATTAAATTATCTTTAAGATATATTAAATTTTCTTAAAAGAAAATATTACCTTTTTTTGAGTCAATAATAGAACATCAGAAAAACTAACCTGCACAACAGAACGCATAAATAAAGCCTGAATCATCCAAGTGGCGTAGATAGAGCAATTATTATAAACATTTTTCAACAATAACAATCAAAGAATATAAAATTAATTAATCTAATAACTTCGAAAACAAATGTTGGAAATTTGACACTAACTGCTACAATTTCAGAAGAGATATAGGCTAATTACTTTTAATTACAATGATATTTGTTTACGTCAAGACCGTGATATCTTTATTATTATAGGCCTATTAATAAAGAAATTTTTTTTCATTTCATTTAAATTCAATTTCGTTGAGGATATTTTGGTTAAAAATAATATTAAATATTTGTGATACCTTTAATTTATAATAAAAATAACAATAAAATTTAATTAAATTTAATTAAGATCTTAT